>JAECUM010086329.1:0-11148 GCA_016617855.1 Megalonaias nervosa | reverse complement strand
TATATATATATATATATATATATATATATATATATATATATATATATATATATATATATATATATATAACACTCTGTTTATGTTCACATTTTATGGACTGGTTTTTCATTTTGTGTATAACTAGTACCGTGAGTTCTTAAAGCAGTGCCAGCTGTTTCATTATATATCGGACCATCATACAGTTTGATTTTTTCTCACCAAAATGATATCAACATATATTTTGTACTTTTCATAGGGTATTAACTTTGGCTCTTTTTGGTCCTGTAAACATTTATATATAAGCTGAGGGGGATTTACCCAGATATTTGCACATAAGAAAAAAGAAAAGCCAATTTAAGTTTGCAGTATATGGGTGACCAAATTTTCTCTTACTTCGTTATTAAGATGCTTTCAACAAGCAGTCATGCAAATACTATATGATTTATGCTGTAAGAATACTGTAGAATTTATGCTGTAGGAATACTGAAGGGTTTATGTTGTAGGAATAATGCATGGTTTATGCTCTTGGATTAATGCAAGGTTTATGCTGTCGGATTACTGGGATAATTGGAGGGTTTATGCTGTAGGAATATTGTAGAGTTTATGTTGTAGGAATACTATAGGGTTTATGCTGTAGGAATTCTGTATGGTTTTTGTTGTAGGAATACTGTAAGGCTTATGCTGTAGGAATACTGTAGGGTTTATGCTGTAGGAATACTGCATGGTTTATGCTCTAGGAATAATAAAAGGTTTATGCTATAGGAATACTGCATGGTTTATGAACTGGGAATAATGCAGGGTTTATGCTGTAGGATTACTGTAGGGTTTATGTTGTTCCAATACTGTAAAGTTTATGTTGTATTAATACTGTAGGGTTTATGCTGTAAGAGTAGTGTAGGGTTTATGTTGTAGGAATAGTGTAGGGTTTATGCTGTAAGAGTAGTGTAGGGTTTTTGTTGTAGAAATACTGTAGGGTTTATGTTGTAGAAATAGTGTAGGGTTTATGTTGTTGCAATACTGTATGGTTTATGTTGTAGGAATACTGTAGGGTTTATGCTCTAGGAATAATGGAGGGTTTATGCTGTGGGAATACTGTAGAGTTTCTGGTATAGGAATACTGTATGGTTTATGTTGTAGGAATACTGTAGGGTTTATGTTGTAGGAATAGTGTAGGGTTTATGTTGTAGGAATACTGTAGGGTTTATGTTGTAGGAATACTGTAGTGTTTTTGCTGTAGGATTGCTGGAGGGTTTATGCTGTAGGAATACTGTCGGGTGTATGCTGTAGGAATACTGTAGGGTTTATGTTGTAGGAATACTGTAGGGAATACTGTAGGGTTTATGTTGTTGCAGTACTGTAGGGTTTTAGTTTTATGAATACTGTATGGTTTATATTGTAGGAATACTGTAGGGTTTATGCTGTAGGAGTACTACATGATTTATGCCTTCGGAATAGTGCAAGGTCTATATTGTAGGAATACTGTAGAGCAGGGGTCGGCAACCTACGGCACACAAATCTCGATTTTAACTGTTACTCTCTTACTGGTGGCGCGCGCTTGTTCATTTTGTGATTAATCCGGGAAAAAGTGGCACGCTATGTAAAATAGGTTGCCGACCCCAGCTATAGGGTTTATGTTAAGTTGAAACGTTTACCAGAATACTAAGGAAAGATTTAGAACCAGAATACAAACCTGAGTTTTGAAATACTTTCTCGTGTGTTCCAAAAAATTAGGAATTTAATGGACCGTTTATGTTTGTTATTCTTACTTAATCAATCACAAAAGCATCTATATGAATCATCTTAAAAAATTAAATAAAAGCAAGCTTAAAGTGTACAGGAAATTCCGATCTTAAAAACAGTTTGACGAAGTAAAGCCGCGCGCTTCGAACTAGCTGTAGTCAGTCCGATTATGTAAGAATGTGCATGTTGAGAAATACTTGCTAGAGTAGGCTTGTAAAATGGAATAAAATGAAGAAATTCACGAAGTCCATTTTTGTTCATCGTGATTGTAAAAATAATCGGATCAGAGTTGCTGAATAGTGCCCTGGTTAAATCTGACGAAATTGTCAAGTTGCTTTGCATTAGACAAACAAATCAACAGATCGAAGAAAAACTCCAATCATTTGCCTGGTTTATGGCAATGGTATATAATAATGTCACTGATTTTTATCCCTTTTTGAACTAGAAAGATAAAAGAAAATAGTCAACTCTTTTTTAATGTCATGCATATCAAATCGGTCTTGTCGCCTGCGGCTTTTCTTATGTGTTTTTGCCTGTTCTGGAACACATTTCTTTTTTCAATGTTTAATTCCAACCATTTTAAATGTTTGTTTAATTACTCACTGCAAAACACAACTAACAGAAAAAGTACTTTGTACACTTTTCAAAATTTACGACATATTTCAGACTTGAGTATTTGAAAAATGAAAGAACGTTGAAGAACAGCCAGCGCAAGAAGGGAGACAAATCTGAAATGTTATTATCATGATATTACGGTTAATTGCCTTGATTTCTAGTATAGAGGAAACCTGTATATTAGCTTCTGTTGAGAAAAGATATGAGCCGCGGCATTTTCTGGACCTTCGTGTGTTTGAAACACGTGCTTTCAATTTGGCACCAAAGAGTCGGGTGCTAATTTCAGTAATGAGTATTCCAAACTCAAGGCTGTTAAAGGACTGAAATTCCATCAATAAAAAAATGTCTCAATTTTTTTTCATTTACAACTAGGATAAGCTCTCAAAACATTCTTTTTCCTAAAAAAAAAAATAACTTACATTATTTACAAATCCTGGCCAGCCAAATCCATATATACTCTATTTTATGTTCACCCATTTCCAGGCTGGTTCCCATTTTTCCATACAGTTAGTACCGTGTGTCCTATAGTAGTATGTGCAACATATGCGACGAATTGATTTGCACCGTCTGTATAATCTGAGGCACATGTAATTGTTTATATATAAATTACGAATGTATCGGTAGCTCTGGAAATATCTAGTGGCTTTTGATTCTCACGAATCAGCAAACAGTTGTGGCGTATCTTCCATTGAGGACAAACCTCTACGGACACATGAAGTGGAGAAGGTGACTGGTGAGTCCACCTTCGAAGCCGTTCACACTGGTGACTTGGTGCGAAACTGATGAATGCGACTACCGTTTATGTTCCTTGGTTGCCGGAAAAGTAAACTATTAAGTAGGGCTAGCAATTAGTCACCATGCACTAAATTTACACCAAAAGTTGAATACATTATTTATTTGTAGATATCTAATAGTAATTTAAAACTTTTGACACATCATAAATAATGACACATAGCTACATTGTATTTAATTCATCAGTCTCTACATAGATGATACAAATAGTTCACTAGTTTAGCATGAAAACATCAATGTTCAAATCTAGAACTAACGCATGCTTGTTTTTAAGTATGCATATCGTTGGTTGATTGACAGCAAGTCATCAGCATGGCTGTAGTTTTTCCTTGTTATGGATATCACAGCAGGTCATCAACGTGGCTATAGTTTTCGTTGGTATAGATGTCACAGCAGGTCATCAGAATGGCTGTAGTGTTTTCCGTGGTATAGATGTCACAGCAGGTCATCATCATGGCTGTAGTTTTTGTTTGTATGGATATCTCAGCAGGTCGTCAGCATGGCTGTAGTTTTCATTGGTATAGATGTCACAGTAAGTCATCAGCAAGGCTGTAGTCTTCGTTGGTATAGATGTCAAGGCTAGTCATGAGCTTGACTAGTTTTCGTTAGTATTAATATAACAGCAGGTCATCAGCATGACTAATTTTCGTTGGTATGAATATCTCCGCAGGTCATCAGCATGGCTGTAGTTTTCTTTGGTATTGATGCCACAGCAGGCCATTAACATAGCTGTAGTTTTCTTTAGTATAGATATCACAGCAGGTCATGAGTACGGCTGTAGTTTTCGTTTGCATGGATGCCGCAGCAGTTCATCAGCATGACTGTAGATTTCGCTGGTGTGGATGTGACAGCGGGTCATCAGCATGGCTGTAGTTTTCGTTTGTATGGATGCCGCAGCAGTTTATCAGCATGACTGTCGTTTTCGTTGGTGTGGATGTGACAGCAGGTCATAAGGATAGCTGTAGTGTTCGTTACTATGGGTGTCACAGCAAGTCATACGCATGGCTGTAGTTATTGTTGGTATGTATGTGACAGCAGGTCATAAGCATGACTGTAGTTATTGTTAATATGGATGTCACAGTAGGTCGTTTAGTCATTGCAGGAATAGTTACAGCGTGGTTGCTCCTTTTGGATTCCTTCTGGTTTGGTAGGCATTTTCAGGATTTGTTGCAAGAACTTAAAAAAGTCCCTCCAAAACAATTGATTTATAACGAAGGTCTAAAGATGATGAAACAGTGACTGTCATTAGCGAGTTTAACAGTATATGACGCCATAGCATCTGTAAAAGAAAACCAGGCGAATGCCCGGGGTTGAGGGGAATGTATATTACTTTACGTCTCACTCTGTTCGAACTTTTACCGTATCAGGATGGCATTGATTTAACAGCGGATTAAGCTGATTTTTTTTATTTTTTTTTTTTTTATTCAAATGTTGAAGAGACTCGATTTGCCTGTATTAGGAGCTTGCTTCCATTCAGCACACAAACAAGTTAGGGTTGTTGAACCCTTTTAAACCTGAAACGAGACCCCGGATATTGGGTAACAACTGTAGATGTAACTGTGATCCATCATGTTTTGCTGAATGTAAGTTAGCTACAAATACAGTCTGTAGAGCAGTATGTCATTTATATTAAATCAGTCCGCCTTTTACAAAAATATTGTCAACTTACACATTTGACCTGTATGGATTTGGTCATTTTCATTGACTTTTTACATTGGATTAGAGGTAGAAACAGATGTTTTGTTGGCTCATTAGACGTTGAAAACGAAAACAATCTTTAATGTAAAGACTTATATACATGCTGTCTGGAAGAAAGCAATGTTTTTGTAAATGGATTGCAACGCAAAGAAGGAGCTGGTCAATGAAGATGTACCAGGAAAAGAAAGTCAACTGACAGAATTATGAAAATTTGTTAGCCAACGGTCTAGCAAATCAACTGGCATCATTATGAACATTTGTTAGCTAACAGTCTAGCAAATCAACTGGCAGCATTATGAACTTTGTTAATTAGCTGTCCAGCATTTATATGGAGAAATTATCTGTTCATACTATTTGATGGATCTAATGAAGAATGAAATAAAATAATACAATCATTAAAGAATTGCAGAGAAAAACTATTGCGTGCAATGAAAAGGTTGTTGTTGTTTTACGCCATTTCTCAGCACAATATAGGCTATATATGGCGATCAGTATAACTGATGGAGGAAGACACTCACCCCCACCCCCCAAAAGAAAAAACCCCGGTAAAATCCACCGACCCACGAGAAGTTACTGGCAGCTTTCTCACACACCTACATTTGCTAAGCCCGAGACTCGAACCCACGCCAATAGGGGTAATGTGGCAGTGATCGGTAAAGGCGAGCGCTTCGTATAGCTCGGCCACCCGGAGACCTCCATGAAAATACAACTTGGACCCAAGACTACTTGAATGAATGATTGAGAGAACAAGGTTGAAGACTCAGTATTTACATAACCTAGATGCGTGTGATGTACATTCCACTTCCTATAGTACTGTAGTTCCATAGTACTGTAGTTGTACGCGTGAACGTGAAACGTCCGGAACTAAGATGTCTACTCACACTCCACCCTATCCCCAAATAAGGTATACTTAAAAACCAACCTATACCTAATGATTTCTAACAGCCGTATAATAAAAACGTTAAACACGAATACACATTCATTGCACATACGACAGGTATTACGCATTTGCTTTTAAGTTTTCTTTTTTTTTTTGTAAAATGTAAAGAGTATAGAAAAGGCAAGGCACGGTAAATATATAACTTCTCGGAATCAAGTAAAGATACCACAGTGAGTTAAACATTTCAGTCCAGAACATGCTGCTTGAATGAGCTACACCTAGCAATAATTAAAATGGGACAGATAGCAATTACAAAGCCGAGTCCACACAGTAACGGCCTTAGCGAGACAGATAGCAATTACAAAGCCGAGTCCACACAGTAACGGCCTTAGCGAGGTGCGAAAGGTGCAGTTGCACCGGGCCCTCAAGCTGGCGCGGGTGGTGGTGGTGGTTAGATGGACCTTGAAAAATTTTGAGTTTGTTTAAAACAGATTATAATTAAAGCAGATTATTCAAAACTAAATTTAATTTGAAAACAAATCTGAAAAATTTGGAGTTTGTTTAAAACATTATAATTAAAGCAGATTATTTAAAACTAAATTTAATTTGAAAACAAATCTGTATTTTCCAATGAAGATTTCGAAGAATTTCTTCAATGATATAGAAAATAGATTTGGGGCCCCATTGTTCTCATTTCACACAGGGGCCATCACTCCGCCTAAACGCAGCCGCTGGTCCAAATATATGGCTCGTACATGGGTAGGTAGTCTATTTGAGTCGTTTGATGTGAAGGTCATTGAGCTACTATTAACGCAGTGGTAAACCATATCGGTAGAATGCATGTGAAATGACTACAATATCTCTGAGTCAGTGCAGTTTCTCAGAAGTATTCAGTGTAACAAACAACATATACCCAGATCTACCGGAGCATGGTACGATGACAAGACAAGACGCAACAAGACTTTATTACCCTCGAGTTGTAAAGGTTAGAACATACGAGGTATATAAGAAAAAAATCTGTATGAATATATAGCGTGTGATGATATTACATAATGCTTAACAGGGTTTACAATATTTGGAAAACAATATAAAAACTTGCAAATATTTTTTAAGAGTCGTACGTTACCTGTATTCATTAATTGATTGTATTTATAAACGCTCATCCTTGAAGTGTAAAATCAAATCAGAATTTATGGCGTTTGCAGTTGAGGTAGATTTTTAAGCGAGCATATACGGTATTACTAATTTTTTTTTATACAAAAGTATTTGTTATTAGTTTCTTTTATTGTTGCGGTCTGTTATGACAAAAAGTGGTCTTCGGGCTTTATTGATTTCTAGACAACACCGTACATCTTCATATAAGGAACAACATGTATTTAGTGCGCCTTATAATCCTTTAATTGATTGAAATTTGAATGGGCGCTTTCATACTTGATTACATTCGTAACTCAAAGCGTCTTTTATGGATGTTCTAGTTTGCAGATAGAATTGATTGTATAAAAGAACTACTGTTTAACATTTACATCACATTTCATATACCTCGTGTTTCCGCCGTTGTTCAATTGACTACGTTAGAACTAAATTAATCAGAGTTTCATCTGACCCTTGATACCCCATTTTTGATATTTGGACATCTATGCTGGGGTAAAGGGTCAGAGTCCATTGCCTATCGAAAAGTTGGAATTCGCCGACACCATTTGGCGGCTGCATAGGGTAGCCGCTTAAAAGTCGTCTAGCAAACTTGAATGACCTTTCATCAAGATATACCTGCATGAAATCGATAGGAATTTGATTTTTTTTTTCTTCAGAAATTACGAGCATAGCATTCGTTATATCTTTATTCCGCTGACAGACGAGACGAAATTACAGCATTGATGAAATTTGACCAGAATCTCACAATTTGCATTCCTAATTACATGACTACACGAAACTCGCAACCTACATGTCAATGACATCAGAGGTCAAATAGTCACGTGATATCAACATTAAACTATGGATAATGTTGCGGTAGGAAAACAAATCGAAGATATAAATGAAAGTCACATATTCTTGACAGAAAAATAAAAGAATATAAAACCCTCAAAATATTTATTCTAGAAACAACGACCAGATATCTGTAAATTTTGCAGTAACTTGAAGAAAACCAGATTCACATGCCGTTGAGGTAGTCACGTGATAGCACAGAAACATCGCTGACTCGTACTCAGTACTTGATGAATCTGGTTTACTTCACCTTGCTGCGATACCGACAGGTTTCTGGTCGCTGTTTTCTGAGAAAATAGCTTGAAAATCAGGCGTGCATTATATTTATTTACAAACATTGCGTGACTTTTATTTAATATTTTCGAATTCTATGTACAACAACTTAGGAAATATGTTTTTTGTCGATATCACTCGGAACAAAACACATAGTTATCAGCAGTTATTGTGTACTTTTGAGAACGTGAACTGTATGAAGTGAAGTTGTTTGCATTTCAAACATGCACAGCGGCATACCTCTATGTTACTTTGATGTAATGTGGCTGATATTTCTTTGGATATTGTACTTATGGAAATTGTACATAATCTAAGCACCCTGCTAACTAAAATGTTAATGTGTTAAGTATATGCATTCTTTTGTTATGCTGCGAGTAACATTTTCATGAGGACCGTTCAGGTGGCTTAGTGGTTAGAGCGTCCGCCTCGGATGCGAGACGTCACGGGTTCGAATCCGGCCGAGTCATACCGAAGACGTGTAAAAATGGTACTAGCAGTTGCCTCGCTAGGCGCTTTGCATTAAGAGCTTAGTGCTAGGACGGGTCGGCCTGGTGTCAGGATAATGTGACTGGGTGGGACATGATGCTATATCTCTGCAACATAATGCTCCTGTACTAGACATCACTATAAACTGTCACACTGCAGACATCGTAGCAATATGACTGAAAAATTGTTAAAGCTACGTTACAAATCCATCTCTCTCTCTCTCTCTCTCTCTCTCTCTCTCTCACACACACACACACACACACACACACACATACACACATACACATTGTCATGTTTGCTGAGTCCCAGCTATAAAGTCATGTATAGCTATAATCTACCTGTCTTGGGAATATTACCGCGGCCATGTGTTTGATGTCTAAAGATTGCCGCGGGCTAGTGTTGAACTCTTACGCAATGTTACCTGACCAGCCGTAGACCGAAACACTTGAATCGGCAAAGGCGATAGATTTCATCATATAAACAAAGGCTTGCAGGTATCACACCTGTGTGTTAAAGATTAGTCCAGAGATCAAAAGGAAGTCCACGTGGTGAACGGGGCGTATTCTTATCCGTCCCCACATTGACAGAGAGCGAGAGGGACATTGTCCGCTAAGTTTGATTGGATCGGTTCACAGCGATATCCAGTCTGAATTGAGATAGAGGGTGTGATTACAATGCAGGCCGAATGATAACTTTCAGAACTCGTAAGCGATAAATTTAGTATTCGCCTGAAAGGATTGCGAAACAATAGGGTTACTCCGAGAACAAAGCCACTCGTAATTTGGCGGCGAAGCTTAGAGGTTGATTCTAAGGAAAGAAAAAGCTTCGAAAGGTCAGTAAGTTATTTGCTCTATTTTTGCAGAATATTACGGCATTATAATTGTAATTATTTGTAGTATGTATACTTAATTACTAGGATCGTTTAGTATGTAGAATTACCTTTGTAGTGTTTCATTTACATGCGTATTTGAGAAATGGACTTGAGGTTACGTAGAGAATTATTAGATGCGAGGCGGAATTATGTAGATTGTTAGCTTGTGGTCAGAATTAATTTTGTAATTCGCTATTAGATTGCATCGTAGTAAACTAGTGCATTTATTAATGCGTTCTGTTAGAATTTATTTACGCATGCTTGAATTGTGAATTTGGAATGGTTGAAGTATGAACTATGGACGTATGAATATAACAGAACATGGATATTTGAATATTTGCGTACTTTGTATGAGTTGTAAGGTAAAGGAATGCGTCTGATCATTATGATATTGTTTAGTATGATGGGATTAGGAATATGTACTGATGTGACGGAATTTATTGATGTATGTATAAGAAGTAACTGATGCCGTACTTCTATGACGTTTGTTTTACCATACAAGAACGTATGGGTATCTCGATGTGAACGAATGCGTGACAGAAGAAATATAACAGCCGTTGTCTGATGATAGGCTGTGTGTAGTGTGAGATGAGAGGGCTAAGGAAAGATTGTACCGTCCTTGTGTTTTCACAGGAAGCTTTTTAGGGGACACAGAACTTCGTGTTCCATTGGGTCCCGAGTCTTCAAGAGTTGGAGACGGAATTGAGGCTGTAGTCGAGACAGTCGAAGTCGACGGAAGACTAGTCGTGGTACAGAAAGTGGAGGAGGAGAAGGAGTCTAGAGAAAGTCGAAGGAGGAGGAGGAGAAAGAATTTGGAGAAAAGTCGAGGAGGAAGAGGAGAAGGAAGTGAGAGAAGTAGGAGAGAGAGAAAGGATGCAACAGATGAGTAGAAATACAAGGACAGGTGGAAATCAATCTCACACTGCTAATCAAGTGATGCAGTAGGCTTATTAAAGGGTCGAGCGGAAGGAGTGTAATTGGACATTTGAGCCATTTGATTATTGAATTGTTATTAAATTGTTATTCATCGAATTTCAACCTTTTTTGTATATATTTAACCATCTAACCGTCGGCATTGCTGACTGGAGGCTTGGAGCTTTCCATCTATCTTTCACTAAATTTAACTTCCAACAAAATAGAGCCGGGTGGGACTTCTATAATTGTTTAAATAAAACATTGGGAGCACCTCACCCTAACCATAAGTCCCCCTCCACACACACACACACACACACACAAACACACATTTTCAGGAGCGCTCTTGTTTCCCGTCTGAACTTGACGTATTTTTCTCAAGTCCATTAAATCTTCTGTCATTTGTTGACTAAGTGTGTTTTATGTTTACTGCTTTCTCCCTATTATTACATTTAGCAAGTAAATTGTAGGCTTCAGTCTCAACGATTTTTATTTTTATCAATAGCCTGTTTGATGTCAGCACGATGTCTTGAACAGTATCAGCTATATTGTAAGCTTAATCCTCCAACTTAAGTTACAGCTTTTAGATTCTAACTCATACAACAGTTAACATACACATAGCAAATTCATCTAATACAAGGTGTTGACCATTGAATTTTCTGGGTGTCGGTGTGGCCATGATTTTTGTTTGAGCTGAAATATTTTCTTTTCTTTTATCTGAAGAAAATTAATATTTTTTAAAAAATATCGTGGATATAATAAGCGCTATCTTGCTGTACATCAGAGGGAATTATGTTTCCAACTATTGAAAGATAGAAATTAAACAATAAAAGCGTCAGGCCTCTTCCTTAGGAACATTGAATTGTTGGTCCCTAATATAATTGCGGTATACGGGGTTACGTATACCGGGGTATCGGGA
>JAECUM010086323.1:0-18780 GCA_016617855.1 Megalonaias nervosa | reverse complement strand
ATATATATATATATATATATATATCAGTAGTGAAGGGGGGGGGCGATATAGGGACAATGGGAAAATAAATTGCAGACACCCCACCCAACCCTCTGGGCCTGTGTAGGGACAAGATTTATAGGGACAATGGGAATTAGCATTACAAGACTCCACTGGGCCTATATAGGGACAAAAAATATTGGGTCTATATAGGGACAATAGGAATGGAACAGATGGGGTGACGTCAAGGTACTGGTAACAATGTTGCAAGTGGCTGACCTGAATACACGCGGTTACCTAGGTAGGGACAAATACAATAGAGACAGATTCATAGAAACATGGTTAGAGACATAGACATATACAACACAACCATAGATTGATGAACATCAATACAAACGTATGCGAACGCATATAAACACACACTCTACTATCCACACAGAAGGGAAGAGAAGAAAAAGACACACCATATCTACTATCCACACAGACGGGAAGAGAAGAAAAAACACACCATATCTACTATCCACACAGACGGGAAGAGAAGAAAAACACACCCATATCTACTGTCCACACAAACGTACGCGAACGCACACAAACACACATTCTACTATCCACACAAAAGGGAAGAGAAGAAAAACACACCCATATCTACTATCCACACAAACATACGCGAAGGCATAAAACACACACTCTACTATTCACACAGAAGGGAAGAGAAGAAAAAAGCACAACATATCTACTATCCACACAAACGTACCCGAACGCACACAATCATCCACACAGACGAGAAGAGAAGAAAAACACACACTCTACTATCCACACAGACGGGAAGAGAAGAAAAAGACACACCATATGATACTATCCACACTGACAGGAAGAGAAGAATAAACACACCATATCTACTATCCACACAAACGTCCGCGAACGTATTAAACACACACTCTACTATATACACAGAAGGGAAGAGAAGAAAAAAACACACCATATATACTATCCACACAGAAGGGAAGAGAAGAAAAACACATCCATATCTACTATCCACACAAACGTACGCGAACGCATAAAACACACACTCTACTATGTACACAGAAGGGAAGAGAAGAATAAAACACCATATATACTATCCACACAGAAGGGAAGAGAAGAATAAAACCACACACTCTTATATCCACACAAACGTACGCGAACGCATAAAACACACCATATCTACTATCCACACAAACGTACGCGAACGCATATAAACACACACTCTACTATCCACACAAACATATGCGAACGCATATAAACACACACTCTACTATCCACACAAACGTAGGCGAACGCATTCAAACATGCACACATACCAGTAAAGGAGTGAGTGTTTATAATTACACTACTCCACATTCACACATTTTAGGCAATTGAATTAGTATCTCTTTTCGAGAGTATTGGGGTAGCCCTGAAAAGGGCTGTTGTGTTGACGGGGAGTGATGGCAATCTTTTATTGTCTAAGATTGCATCCCGTCTGGCGGCAGGCTTTCCTACAGGATACGGTCTGCTTCTGAGGAAATAGAAGGAGAACTCCTTGGTGTCAATACGACAGTCGACAAAACCTCTGTCTGGTTCCTGCTGCTGTTGCTGCTGCTGCTGCTGCTGTTGTTGCTGTTCTCTCTTCTTCTGAAAACTATACTTCTCTGTCCACTACTCTTGTTGTTTCTTGATTTCTTCTCTGAAGAGTTCTTCTATCAGGTCTTCGGTCACTTTTAACATCCTGACATTCTCTATCTCTTCAGGCTTTGATATCAGGTTTTGCCTGACACGATGCAAATTCACGTAAGCTTCGTTAAGCTTAACTAGTCTTGAAGGCATCTTCGTAGGTTGACGAGTCAACAATTGATGGCCAGACCCGAAACTACCCTGCTTTATATGGCTCAAACGCGGACGCGATAGAAAACATCCCTACTGGGTTTTTGTTGGGTCGGAACGCTATGATAGCTAATGTCATGGTGAGGGATAGAGAGAGAATCAAAGAGCATATATTCACAACGTTTTTTTGGAAAACAAACGACAGACACATTTGTTTCAAAACACAACATTTTTTATTCAATAAACAACTACCAACTAACAATTAACAATAACAACAAACAAACTATTTTTGACAAGGTTGACAACGTTGTGAAATCATGTTAGATTTCCATTGATGGAAGTCATGAGGCCATTGATGTACACTACGTTTCCTAGCTAAAGACAAAAGATAACCATAATGGTCACAAAACCATCGATCTACTTTCCCATGGTTTCTAGAAGAGTTACGATCAAAATAAGTAACTAAATGTTCTAAGGAATATCCAAGACTGCGTTGATAAAGAAAATATACACAATATTGTCCACACACCATGGAATCTGTGCCTTGTAATTTCACATTATTGAATTGTGTCGTCTGGGCATTTCTTCTCATAAAGTCAATGATGTCTTCCAAAGGGAGTAATCCATACGAATCAAAATACTCCACATAATTCTCTTTAGGGAAGTAGACGGCTACCCAGTGGGTTCCTGTGAGATGACTGTCGTCCGTGTTGATGACATAAGCTTGATGGTCTTGAGGTTTGCGATAAGGTAGTTCATCTTTAGCACACAGGACAGGATTCCAAGAAGTAGTGTACGAACTTTTGTTCAAAAGGTAATAAACTTCCCATGTATACATTTTTCTTTTCACAGGTAATGATAAGTCATCAGATCAATTCTGACTTTTTGTTTGAAAATCTCTGACAAGTAACCGTTTCTTTGCTTCGTCTCCGCACTCTGGGCTAAGAGAGCTTCGATGCGATAGATCTCTAGAGTACGCAGTGGAGGGCAGGAATGATCACACAAGCCTTTATACCACTCATGCAACACTGCTTCTTCCGAGATGAGACTCCAAGCATCGTCCAGATACTTGTCCAATTCTTCCTTTTGGTTCATCATCAGACCATTTATCGTGTTGAATTTGACTGGGATGATCATTTTGACATCCATAGCAATCTTTCTTGGTCAAATCCGTAATTTTATCCGTCTGGTGTTTGGCAAAACAGGACACTAAATGTTGTTCTTGTTCTGACCATTTGGACATGACCACTACGTCCTCTTCGTCTTTCTCTTGGGGTTCTGCTTTCACGGTATCCTTCCATTCCATTTCCAAATATTCTCTACTGTTCAAAGAGGGATACGAGTCTTCCATAGTTTCTAATAGTCTAGAATGAATTCTCTCAAACTGTTGATTTCTATGGTACTATCGAATTTGGCATACAAGATGACGTTCACCGTCTCGGTGAGAGCTTCTGAAAACTGAAGTTCCACACGCAGGAGACTGGATTTTATAGGGTGGAAATGTCCCTCGTCGCTGCCTTGATCTGGAGTGAAATCAAAGGCCCACAAAGTGTAACCTCCTACATAATCGTCGTACGAAATGTCATGACTGGTGTTGGTTTCTAGCTGTCCGGTAGCTTCGTACAGGGACAAGTACGATCTCAAGTAATTCTTCTGGGCAAAGTTAGGTTCGAAGGGTCTGGTACACAAGTTCTTGTCATCGCGACTGACTTCGATCTTGGACACTCTGTAGTGCTTAAACTGGAAAGGATTTTGATCGTGGGCCCCGTTGAGGGCTGCATTGTTCACGGTACCAACGATTAACCGTTTGGGTAACTGTCCTTGGAATAGATGATCGTCGATCTTGGATCGGAGTCCAGCAATGGTGAAAGTTTTCACTTCTACGCGTCGTATCGGATACTTGGCGGTCGATCTGCTCAACGTGTGACTGATGTCGTTTCCCGCTTTAGGTAACACTTCCACGCGGCGCACGTAAAGTCTGGCTTCTTGGATGATAGTTTTGTACTCGTTGGCATGAGCCATCAAATGGAAACCGATACTACTGAGATTCAGTCTCAGGCGGATATCCACTCCGTTGAGCAAATACTTGTCTTGCAACCACATGTCCAAATACAAACGATCCATCAGTTCTAAACTACGTCCTTGCAGGATTTTCTTTCGACGGTCGTTAAAGCCCACATTGTGAGGATCGTCATCTGCTGTCAGGGCTGTGTCGTTAAACTTGTCCTCACCTGCGGTGTCAGGTTTCCAAACCACGCAAGCATCCAGATGAGTGTTCTTTGCCTTTTTTTCCGTACGTCAAGAGATTTTCCAGGTACGCTCGGTAAGGGTAAGTATCCATGCTACTGCTGACCAGTTTGTTATTCAAGTACAAATCCGCTTCGCTGAACAAGGAATGCATGAAATTGTTGACTGCAGCTACTCTGGCATCGGCTTCCGGATTGGTGTTGTCGGTTTTGATCACTTTCAGTTTCAGATACAAGTAACTGCTATTCAGATCGATGTAATCTTCGGGCTCTCCTTTGATTTCAAACTCGATGGGAGCTGAATCCGTCAAAGAGGAGACAGGATGAAATTCGACCCCTTGGGATTCTTGCATCGTCATCATGGTAGGTGGCATGGCAAACAGATCCAGTTCCGACTTGGAACAGGCGCAAGACTCTCGGTGCATCATTTTCTTTCTTTCTCTCTGTGATTTAAAAATCAAAAACGTCTAAGTCTCGGACGGTTCCTCTTTTCTTAGTCCTTCTAGCTCTGGGGGTCTAAAGTCCTCTGAAGCGGTGTCTTGGTCGTCTCCTTCTGCTTTGTCCTTGCTGTGGTGTCAGGGAAGTAGGAATGGCTGACTCGGCAGCGTCCAGGGCATTTATAGGAGTTTCTCGTCGGCCTAAAATATCTTTGCCAGTTTGAAGCAAGACATTTTTGCCTGCTCTCAAGAAAGCTTCTTTGGGATTTTGTTTGTCAATGATGACATTTTGGAGAAATTCTTTGCCTTGCGTCAACGCGGCATCTTTCAAGGCGTGCAATCCCCGTGTCACCATCGGTTTCAAAACGGGAGCCACCAAATGAAAGGCTGATTTTAGCATATCTCCTAAACCATGTCCTCGCTGTCGAGAGACTCCCTGGTAAACAGGATACATGACATACAAGGGGTTAGAGTAATTGTTTTCGAAAATGGAGTTTCACTGTGACTTTCCCTTTGGTGAATGAAATATTTTGTCCCAGATCTCCTTTTATAGTAATGTTGACAGTGTCAAAATACGACTTACTGACAGGCAAATAGTGAGGATGTACAAATTCGCGGTAAACGTGATAGGTGTTTCCACCTTCCTCATCAGCGTTCGTGGCAGAATTCACTTTGAAAGGAATGACACGCAGTAACGGTACGGAGATCTGTCCCACCACGTTGTCCTCCACCACATCGGAGTACACAAAGATCAAATTCAGTCCTTGGTTCATTTCTACAGGAAATCGAAAATGTTTCGCAAAATCCAAGTTGCCGGTGACGGCTGGTATTTCGTTTTTAATCTTGATTAACTTGGGGTCTCCACCCAAAATGTCATATAATTCAGGACAAAAAATAATGGTCAATACTTTGTCCTCTGAAAATTTGATCAGCAAGCGACGAGCTTTTTATGGTACTCGAGGGTGAAACTTTTTCTGGTTTTCTCCAAGGCTTTCCCAAACACGGCATTGAATTTGGTAGCAGTCGCGTTCACCAAATGTTGACCGCTAAAATAATAGCCTGCAGGAATGGTCAACAGATAGGTGAACCGTTTAGTTTTGGGGTCTTGTGTTTTGATAAAGTCACCTGCAGTGGTGCGTTCATCCAGGTTTTCTTGCACTTACTCGTCATGAACTTCCACCTTAAAAGTGTTTTGATTTGGAAGGATATTTAGGATTTGTGTAAGGTGAATCATTTCCACTAAAGCCACTTACCAATGAGCTTCGTGATCCAATTGGACGGCCTGAGGAAATTTGGCCGTGTAACAGCATAATGTGCTATGGGTAAAAACCTCCACGGAACTGTCACTGGGTAACGTTAAGTAAAATTGGTTGTTCATAATTCCAGAGTTCTAGTCTCTGAGGGGTCACTGGAGGTCAGAGGAGTGTCTAAAAGAGGACTGTTGTTCGAATGGTGACTGTTGGAAATGGGACTGACGTTGGACGCAAGGCTCCCGTTGTTTCCGTTAGAGGAATATTTCATGGGCTGATTGGGAAGAAGGTAACCGATGCAACTGCGGAGTAAAATGGTCCACAATTGTTTGTCTCCTTGTTGCAAACTCAAATTGGCAATGGCAGCACCGATGACACAATACACCACAAAGATTTGGCAGAAAAAGACGATTTGCGTTATAGGCACACGTTCTCCACACCACACCCACAAGGGTTGCTTTTGTAGATCTTGCAGAGAAGAACTGGGGGAAGGAGTGGTCACTGCAGTAGCTGAGGCTGTGTTGAAGGGCATGATGGTCACTTCTTTTTATAGTCAATGATTTGCGAAGCGTCGATCCAAGAGTCAAAACTCGGCGGATATCCTTTCCAATGTACTTTGACTTCTTTGGCACGACGTTTTCCCACTTTACGAGTTATTCGATCGAGAATGCTTTCTATCTCGTACACGTCGTCTTCATTTTTGGTCACACGTTGTAACTCGGGCAAGAAAAACGTTCTTTTTAACACTTCCCCGTTCACGTCTTCCAATTTATAGACGGTAGGATAACGGCCACGCACTCGTTCAGTGACACAAAACAATTCTGTGGTCCAGTTGGGTAAGTAACCTTTGTCGAAAGTGCGTTTCGTTTTGCCAATGCGCTCCCAATCTCCTACTGCCAACACTCCACTTTCTTGGGGACAGTCACCGTCGGGGAAATACCAAACAGGCGCTCGAAGACGGTCACTTCGTTGTCAGGAGTCACTTCTGGCGGGGGGAAGGGGGCACACCCGATGCTCCAATGGTAAGATTGGTTGTACGCTTGGACTAGGTGTGGCAAGACGTCGATGTACTTGAGAGTGTGTTGATGCGTAAAATATTTCGTTTGCGTTGAAAACGTTCCAAGATGCTGACTTTGGTTTCGGGATTCTCGGTGGTGAAAAAATGAATGTCACGTTTCTTTAATTCTTTTTGGAAAGCTTGGTTCAGAAATTCGGTGCCTTTGTCGGTTGCCATCAAAGAGGGAGACGCCCGCTTTGTTTCAACACCAGTTGAAGGGCTTGCACTTACTCACTGTTCGATTTGGAAGTCAATGGCACGACCCAAGCAAATTTGGAAAAGAGGTCGATGACACAAAACAAATATTTGCAGCCGCGTTTATAGGTGGCCAAATGAGAGACTTCGGCTAAATGAGCTTGCCATTGATGATCGATGACCTCCACTTGGGTGCGACTTCTGGAAAAAATTGTCGTCGAATGGGCTTGTGTAAGGTGTACGTGGCTTGTTCTTGTAACCTTCGTTGCACTTGTGGTAAATGGACACTTTTCAGTCGAGTTTTGGCAGCACGATACAATTTCTGAACTCCTCCGTAACCTGCACGATGGGATGGATCGTAGTAAATGCTGGCTAACACCTCCATTTTTTAATAAGTTATCCACTCTTCACTGATGCTACCCTGGATGGGGCGAGGGGGTGGGTTAGAAAAGGCTTTACGTGTCCGATGTGCCATGAGAGTAAAAGTGGAAGGTAGTTTTGGTGGTGGTGGCGGTAATGGGATGGCTTTGGTTTTCTTTTCTTTTTCACTTCTGGTCTCCCTTCTTTCTATTTGACTTCTGTCGAAGGAGGAGAGGACATCATCTTTTTAATCCAAGCTTTAAGTTCGTCTCCATCAACGATTGCAATTTGTGTTGTAACTGGGACATCTCGGTCAAATGAGGATTGGGAGGTAAATGCGGGGCCCGTTGTTCTTGCCACCGATGGTATTCCATCCATCGTCTGAAAGGTACTAAAGTCAGTTTTCGTCCTTCCATCGGATTTCAATGATCACGTCTGAGATCTTTTGATTCCGGACAATCCTTTTATCTTCTTGGACCATTTTATCTTCATCCCAAGATTCATCTATCGTTCCCAATACTCCTTTCAGCAAGGGTCCTCCTATTGTTCCCAGCAACGGTCCTAACAGGGGTAAAATTCCTCCGCGTTGCACTAACATCTTTTTCTTTTGACGAATGGGTATTTTCTTTTGAACCATTTGGCGAAGAACGTGTCGATGTTTGGCTAAACATTCTTTCTGATGTTTAGGCAAAGGTATCGTTCCTTTCAAGACATTCAAACAACATTCGCTCACAGTATCGATGACGTCTTCGGAGGCGGTTTGAATGAGTTGTTTTCGCATGGGTGGAGGAGCTTTGGACTGGACGGACAACATGTCCCATTATTTGGCTAAACGAGGAGGCAGTCCTTTTCTTTATCCTTTTCATTTTTGGACAGAAGAACGACGATGGTAACGGTGTGCACTTCTTTGAGGGAACATCTTTGGGCGTTCAGGAGCACAAAAACACTGAACCCATCGTTTACCTCAGGTCTTTTTATACTGGAATGCATCGCCACTGATTGTCGGCTCGTCGTATCATTTTCATGGCAGGCATCACACGTTGTGGAGGGCTTCGTAACGGACTCAGTCGGGACAGTTCTTGCTTGGACAAATCCAGTAAACTCTTTAACATGCCCGATCTCTCTCGGACTTTGATTTTGGGGGCAGGTACTTTGTGAGTAGCGGCAACTGCCGCTAAAGAGGAAGAGGGTTTCACCACTGGAGGAGAAGTTTTTGGAGACGCGAGTTTCCAATGTTTCATCAAATTAGGAAAGACACGTGTCAGATCGGGTTTGGCAGGCATGGTTTGAGCGTCGATGCGAGGATCGGCCAGTTGCGTCAAAGCTACTTTGTTTCTCTCAAAAATGCGTTTGGTTTGATGTGGAATGTGAATGATGCCTTGCAGTAATTGACGTGCTGTCACCGTAAACCATCGTAAGACTTCTTTCAGACTAGCTTCTATAGACACGAGCACGTATTTGTGGATTTTTTTGCGACTGATGCCGTACAAGGCACGAATCAGTTTGACGGGAGGATGAGACTGAAGGTACGTCATGTTGACGATGCGTTAGACAGACCCAAAGTGACCGAGGTTTTTATAGACTTTTATTGATTGTTGTTGTTAAGTTGACGACGGGGACGTGTACACGACAGGCCCTCCGTCTTGGCACCAGTGGTGAAACAGATGGGTACGAAATCGCAAATAATCGGAGGTGGTGGGTTTTAAATCCACGAGTAAATAAGCGTGTGGGGTTTGAGTGGCATCGTCGTACGCATGAGTCAGCCAAGACGTTCCTAACTGTTTGGCTAAGACGTGCACTTGCGATTTATCTCTAGGGCTTTTAAACAAGACCACGTAATGAGAATTGAGACTGATGGTGCGATGAGCTTTACTTTGTTGAAACATATTTTGGGTGATGTAAATGACACTGGCATTATGATGATGAACTTTGCGCGTAAACCAGAGTTTAATTTCTTCTTCGTCTTCTCCTAACATGTCGTCGAAGATGACCAGATGGGTTTGACTAGCGTCAGACACGATCCCGTCGTCCTCGCCAGGAATGCCTTCCACAAAGACGATGGAATCGCCTTGCCTTTCTCGCAGAAGGCTGTACGCCGATTGCCACTCTTTGTAACACCACACGATCCACTGCGGTGGACGATCGATCAAATGATGTTTATGTTCGTTCAAACGTTTGACAAATTCGGTTTTGCCGGAACCGCTAGGTCCTTCAATGAGCATGTTAAAGGGATGGCGAAGATACAAGGCCCCCCCCCCCCCAACTGGCACGATCTAAGCGTTCGTCGATGACTTTGAAAGTGGAGGAAGAGGGAGCAGAGACAGAAGATATAGCCATAGTACTGTAGGGAATGTCACTTTTGAC
Source organism: Megalonaias nervosa (assembly GCA_016617855.1). Classification (NCBI taxonomy): domain Eukaryota; kingdom Metazoa; phylum Mollusca; class Bivalvia; order Unionida; family Unionidae; genus Megalonaias; species Megalonaias nervosa. The sequence continues at coordinate 9,050 of JAECUM010086323.1, read as the reverse complement.
ACGAAGACAGACAAAGAGTTTTTATACTTTTTTCAGGACACGTTTATTGCCATCTTTAAAAGCGAACAACACGAAAGACAAAAATATATAAAAGCCATATGGTTAAGTACATGAATACAAGACACATCAAAACGATCACAGTGGAATATAAACAAGTCTTTGTACAACATTTTTGGTGACAAAGGTGTGGTGTCCTAGGGACAGTGTGTAATGTTCTTAAAGTCTCTACATTCCTTGGCACAGTCACACAGAGGTCCTCCCGGAATGGTCTTTCGGGAATGTCGATGACAGTCGTCCTGAAGGGGATGTACTGTCACTAACACAGGCTTAAAAGTTACTTTTTTCACTGAACATTTAAATTTAGGATGACAAATCTTGGGCATAGTGTGCCACTTCTTTTGACCCAAGCCTCGAAACCCAAACTTTTCCAGTCACGTACATTTTTCCAGTGAGGGTGTAAGTCACAAGCCACACACACATCGTCGTACACATCTTCAGTGCCAAAAAGTTGACGAATCTTTCTTTCCTGTAGAGGTCGAGAAGTATCGAGATGAAAGCGCAAAGCTTTTAACAGAATGAGTCTCTCGTATACACCGCTCCGGTGGCCTAGAGGTAGAGAGTCCGCCTCGGATGCGGGAGGTCGCGGGTTCGAACCCAGGCAGAGTCACACCAAAGACTTACAAAAATGGTACTAACAGCTGCCTCGCTTGTCGTTCAGCATTAAAAGGTTAGAGTTAGGACTGGTTGGCCTGTTGTCAGGATAATGTGACTGGGTGGGACGTCATGCTACGTGTCTGCGGCACGATGCCCCAGTTCTAAACATCACTATAAACTGTCACACTGCAGACATCGTAGCGATATGACTGAAATATTGTTAAAGCTACGTTCAAAATCTAAATCACACACACGCGAGTCTCTCGTGTACATTTAAAGGGACCACTTTCATGTTTTCGTTGGTATGTACTGTTCGTAAAGAGTCCACAAGGAATCGGCCGGTAAACGAAATCCCAGAAAGCAAGTCACTAAGACACACACCACACGTCGACCCCAATTCAATGGACAGAGTTCTTGTAAAATGCGATGATAATCCTCCACTGTCTGAATACTATCATTGATTTCCTTCCACAGAATCTATTGTATCACGACTGATAAAAGTTGTGGCATGGTAGTCCGTTTTTATACCTCTTTGTTGGAGGCAATAAGTGTACTTTCTGCACAGAGATGATCGTACTCCAGTGGCGAATCTAAATTGTTTAGTCACAAACTTGCACATCACACACCGTTCAGAAGTGTCCTCGTGAACTAAGTTTAGTCTGTGTAAAAGATTTTGCTAACCCTCTAAATCTTCTTCTGGAATTCCTTGCAGTATGTCTACCTTGTAGCAAAAAGAATCAGTAACAAACCAATCCTTCTCGCACAGGGGTACTTGAACAATGTCTGACCATTGGAACGCTTTCATCAGAATCAATCCTCTTATAGCATTTAGTTACCAGTGGTTTAAACATCGGTGACGTAACGGATGCAATTGTTCTTTGCGTTTCACTTGTAATTTCACCAAATCTCATTACATGCGTTCTCTCAACTCCACAGGCAAACAACGAATGTTCTCTTGTAAAGTATCCATGACCATGTCAGTCAAACACTTCTCCTAGAGCGAAAGTAACGGACAAAGTGAGTAAAATTTCAGGCCACTGCCATTCCAGGAAACGGTCAAGAATGTCATTAAAATCTTCAAATGTAAATGGTCTAAAGCGGAATATTCGGAAGAACGCACACTTGATCCAGAGAAATCTGACTTGTTTGTTGACTTTTGTCAATTTCCTCTTGTGAATTTCTCGACATAAAAGTTCCTCAGTCACCAGTTGAGATTTTGCTCTGACAAGTCCCTACCAAATTTCCTTGTAGATGTTCTCTTGCAATTCGTTTGGTAATCTTTGAATATTATTTTTAAATGGGGTTTAAATACTTGTCTAGGTGTTGTCTAACGTTTGACTCCTAGCCAAGCTGGTTTCTTAATCGACATGGTATGCCACTTCAATGACGAGGTCCCACTAAAGGTAGGTAGTGACAATCCGGAGACTATCGAGCATGTTCCAGGTAAGCGGAATCTTTCTGTTCCCACTCGTGAAGTGACACACCGCAATTGAAGCACTTGACTTTATCCCCTTCGCCCAAGTAGATAAATCCGGCTCTGGCTAATTCTTCGGGGGTAGGTCCTCCCAGATATTTTGGCCATTTTCCTCGGAAGGTTTGGATCCGACTTTCAAAGTCGCAGTATTCAGGCAATCGCACAGGGAACGAATGTTCGTCTTTCACATGTTCATTTCGATGAGGGTACGGTGAAATTCGCTGAAGTTTGCTCAGTTTTGGATGACATCCGAAGGGTGGTAGCCGCATGGTTTCATGATGACATCCACCATGAAAACCAGTAAAATGTCCACGATAACGAGCGGCATCACTTTCGCATCCGTCAGGTTTGACACGCTCAGAATCACTTTTCCATGGTAGGTGTAGTGGTAGTCATAGCAAAGTTCCCATGATGTGATACTGAATCGCAAGGTACAGCATCGCACCACTTGAGAATCACCGAACTTGAATGGTGTGATCTGCTTGTTAGGATTCATCTTTCTCGCTTCGTCTTGGTAGTCACAATGAACTATCAGTCTTGGACGTTGTCCCTTTTTATATGCTGACCAATATCAGTGTGTCCGTAAGGTAAAATGAAGTGGTTGGGAAGCCGAACTCTCTTCTGTTACACGATTTGATACACTTTTTCCAAAGGCCGACTGACGACTTGATGTGTGGGTAAAAGTACAATCTTGTGAGGTTGGTATGTGGTCACTTTAAAGCTTCCATCCTGTCCAGACTGCAACGCTTCTTCCAATACGCCAAAGTTCACCACTCGACCGGTGCGATAACTGAGAGTCAATCCTTTCACTTTACAGTCCGTGTGCACTTCTCCTTGTTTGTCCCCGTATTAGTAGCAGTAATTTTTGGGACCGCCTCTAGCAAAACTTAGAATCTTGTCCTTGGGGTGCTCGTCCGTCCAGGCTCCTAAACGGTCTCCTTCGATGACAGGGTGACAGTGACCCAGGCGATCAATGTAGATGCAACTGTCCGTGTCAAAATACAGGACACGATCTCCTAGTTAGTGTAACGCTTCGTACAATTTTAAGCGAGCATGGGCTGTCACGTAGGCCGCAATGATGACATTTCCAAATTCGTCGCCTTCTACAAATTCCAGTTCTTCTTCGTAATTGACTAAGATCAAGTCCTCAGGAACGACGTCCACGTGTTTCATGTATTTGGTTTTGTAGTGAATCATCTGGATGTAGCGGGAAGGTTCTGAAAATACTCCGTCTTGAGTAAACACGGTCCTTGTGCCATTTTGCCCCACAAGCAATTTAACATCACTTTGGCAAACGATCGCCTTCCTTCGTTTTTCTCGATGTAGTCTAAAGTGATGTCTTCCTGCTCCCAGTATTTCTCTTTCAAGTTCTTTTGGCCTTCGGGAGTCTGGCACTAGGAAGGATAGCCGTTGGCTTCTCGTTTCAGTTTTAAAAAGGCATCCACGTTGTCTGCGAAAATGTCTTTCTGAGTCTCGTAGTCCTTGTGGTACTGTTCTGTCTGGGAAAGTGGTAAATTTCGTACACTTCTAACAGTTGGTATCCCAGATCCAGAGCTTTGAACAATTCCACGCTGATCCACGTTTCCGTCAAGGCGCGTTCTTCCTGAGTGTGCTGACAAGGTTGGTCTTGGTTGCACGTTTCAGCACAAGTACGGCACAAGGGAAACATCAGTTTTCCTTGGCAATGGTGAGGTAAAACGGGATGGTACAAGTTCGTGGGGGGCAAGACTTTGCATTTGATCAATCCTTCGTATTGTCGAATGTTTTCCACGTCGATATGTTCCGTCAACAATTGCGGTGCCCAGCGGGAAAGTGACCATATTTGCACACGTAAGGATACAGCGAACACACGTCCAAGTATTTGATTTCTTCTCCTTTCTCCTCGCTGGCTTGGTGCAGCAAACAGGTGGCATTCGTCCGTCCTCCGTACAAGCTGTCCCTCGGGTTCAGGGGGTCCACCAGCTTGTAACTTTCCACGATGCATTTAAACTCGGGATCGGTTTTCAATCGGTGATCGCACTCGTGTTCTCACATTTCCACCACTTGGTATCCTTGCTGTTCTAACTTCATCGCCGCTGACAAGTGGCCTGGTACAAGTCTTCTATGGTCCGTGGTAAAAACTGATTTTTATTGCCACGTTGAGGGTAACAGATGGGACATCCGTGAAATAAGCAGCCGTTAAACTCGTACACGATCTGGGGGTTTTCTAAGTCCCAGCCATCCACCGAATACGTTCCGATGGTCTTTTCGCCTCCTCCGTTGCTAACGTGTTGGATCCATTTGTCTTCCTTGTCGCACAAGTAATGTAACCAGCGTAGGGCTTTGACAGAGTACTGACGTTTGACAAAGTTCGTCGTTTGAGGACTTATGACAGCCAGGGTGTTTTCGGGCATGAATCTTTGGCGATACACTAAGGAACAAGCTTTGGCAATAGTGCAGGCTTCTTTCAAAGGGTCGATCCCTCCGTGCTCCATGAATAATTCTCGAAATTTTCCACAGCAAAATGTCCACGTCGGAAAGACAATACTTCAACATTTCTTCCTTAAAGTCAAAGGGGTCCGAGGCGTGAGTCTGGTACCAAGCGTAGAAAGCTTCTCCTTGTTCCGTGCGCGTGTTGTCAGGGTCGTAGTAGTAAGCCTCAGTCAAATGTAGTAGAACGGTGTGTTGATTGGCTTTGGTATTGAAAAAGTGTGGAAAATAGACTTTGACCGTTTCTGTCATTCCAAACGTTTTAGGCATTCGACTCAAAGGCATGGCCAAGTAATTCATCGAATCTTTAAACTGTACTTGGCCCACTTGCATGAAAATGATTTTGGCACCGTTCAAAGTCACTTTAGGAAGTTCGGTACTTTTTTCCGTATAGTATCTCAAAAGAAATTGTCCATCGTATCCCGAGAAATTGTGAGCCGTCACCTTGGCATACCGATGACAATCTCCGTAACGTTCGATGTCCTCTTGGCTCCACGTCTCGTCGATAGGGTCTAAGATCCATTAGGCGAAATCGGCCAGCGTGTTTGGTCCCCGAAAGATTTTTTCACGTCCTCAGGAATCTTGCTGCAGTGAGGGCAATGACTAAAGATAGGCTCTTGGAAGTACTTCTCGCACGCTCGGTGAGCCACGCAGAAATTAGGAATGTGAATACCAGTCTCTTGCATGCATTCGAAATCGAGAAAGATGAAATTCCCTTTCTTCTGTTCATCTTCCTCTTCATGTTTGGAATGGTATTTTTGAATGTAGCACTCGTGTTCCAAGTCCACAATTTGGTGACAAATGTGACTTCGCTTCTTTCCTGAACATACGTGCGCCATGGTATTATTGGTACGTATGCCTTGTCCACAAGTTGGACACAATCTCAGCAGCTGACAAGCACTTTTCTGCTGTGAACCTTGCGTTTTCAGATGGTGTTGGTAACAGATAGGACTGACAAACGTGCGCTGACAAGCTGGGCAATGCACTCGTTCTTGTCCTTCGTCCAGACAGGGTTTAGAGGCCAAACAGACCTCACATTTCGATCCACAATGCTTGTGTTTCTCTCGATTGTTATAGCCATGGTCACATTTCTTACAGTAATAACTGTATCCCAGGAAACCGGTGATACTGGTAATGGCATCGAAATGGTCGTCGTGATGATAGATGATAGACGTCAATGTATTTTCCGTCTTTGATATTTTTGCCTCGACAAAACAGAGGTCTACGCACTTCTTGAGGATGCACTTTCAAGGTGTAGCGAGGAGCTAAGACGTCTTGCAATTTTTGCATTTCAGGAATGCCACAGGGTGTGTCTTTGGATATCTCCGCTTGCTGTAACAGGAGTTGTGCATCTCTTCGTTGTTTGACTCGACCCAATTTTTTAATTGTTTGCCAAGCTCTTTTCCATTCTGCCGTGTCGTTCTTGTCGGCATACGTTCGTCCCACCACGATGGCACGGGCTAAACACATCTTGTCTTGAGGAGTGTTAATTTGAACGATGCTGCGCTTGACGCTGCGAAGGTCGTCCACCAATGATATCTTTTTGCGCTGTTCGGTCCCTTGGGGAAGAGAAACATGGGTCATGAACAGTGTCGCTTTCTGTCGGTGATGTGAAACTTGTCGTTGGATTGCTGTACGTGTTGAATCTTGTCGATGACTTTGGAAGGTGTCAATTCCGCGAAGCTGCTAAACTCGATCCAAACGGGAATTTCAAACTGTTGTGATGAATGGAAAGTCTCAAGCGGTCGTCTTCTTTGGCTTCACATTGCTGTTTCAGTGTGGTTAACAAAGACTCCCACACATCGGTGATAAACCCCACTGCCTTCTCCAACGGTACGTCTGACTTGAACTCTTTAAACTTCACCGTGTACGTGTAGGCCGTGGTTCTAAATTTTCTAGAGGAGCGTTTGTCCGTTTCTCGAATGTGGTAGTACTTTTCAGTGTTTAGTGGTGATGGCGGACTTTGGCTTGGTGTAGACTCTCTGGGGCTGGATTCTGGTTCACTCATGTAATCTTCCAAATCGCTGGCATGAATTTGAGCCAAGACTTCGGCTACTGTGCGAGGCGATAAGTCACGATTCTGCCTCTTACTTTCTTCTCCTTTCTTCACTAAATGATGCGATCGTTTCATCTTGACTGCAAAAAGTCAAATGACTACATTTGAAACGCCATGGACACCTTTATATTCATGTCAGGGTCAGTGTATATATAAAGGGCTAGTGCCTTCCCTCCCAATATTCATTTCACTCTCAAACCGACCAGAACGAAGGAAGAGCCAACACAGATCGAACTTCTGATCAGAGCTTTGCGAGGTGTCATACGAAAGTTTTCTTCAGACAAGCCGACGCACTACTCCCCCTCCTTTCGAGATAAAAGTCAAGATACTTGTTATATCTGTCAGAAGAAAGGGCATTGGGCTACAGAATGTCCAGACCGTCAAAAAAGCAAGACAGGTGTCAAAAGAGACAAAAGCCAAGTTACCTGTTATCACCGTCAAGAGAGAGGACATTGGTCTTCAGAATACCCTAAGAAACAACAGGAGCAGGAGGAAGAAGAAGAAGAGAGGCGCCCTCGGTAAAGAAAGAACCCCGACACGTTCAGAAAGAGAAGAAAAGAAGACGAGAAAAAAGTGAGGAAGAAGAGGAGGAAAAACCTGTGAAAGTGAAGAAATTCAGAAAACAGAGAGAGTGAAAGAAAAAAGACACAGAAGAAGTCTATGAACTTTTTGAAAGTGTTGTGTTGTGACATTAGATTGTAAAATTTGTACCAGAATAGACCAGAGAGAAAAAACGTAAGTGTCTCCTGGCTTTGATTTTTTAGAATAAGGGCCTACACTCAAGCACTCACACACGTACATCATAGGGTAAAAAAGGGATTTTGAGTTTTAAGTGATTGATGCAAAATGAATAATATCTCTTTTCGAAAGAAGTGGGTGGCCCTGAAAAAGACCGTTGGGTGTTCGTTTGTTTGTTTTTTTTTTAAAAAAAAAAAAAACAAAAACAAAAACAAAAAAAACAGAAACGAGAAGAAATCAGCTTTAACTGCCTTAAGCCTTTGCCACGGCCAAGGCCAACTTCTGGACCTGCTCCTGTCGATGATTGGGTAGAAATCACTAGGGCTGGTATCTCAGGCGTAGTAACAGGGTTGGACTGTTTGGCTCGGGAAGGTCTTTTTCTCTTGGGTCGTAATAATGAAGTCTGATACATTTGTTTCAGACTCCTTAACTCTGCCAAAATGTCCATGCGTACCGTTACCGTTTGACTTTCACTGTTCTCCTTCTCACCTAGACCTTGTTTCTTCTCTGTTTCTTCTTATTCCTGTCGTTTCCTTCTTGCCTCTTCTTCTTCCTGTTGATGTTGCTGTTGAAGGAGAAAAGCATGTTCTGCTTCTTTCTGCCGTTGTAAAAATTTCTCCAATTCTTCTTTCTGTCTCTGTTTAAAATCTTCGACGTGTGGTAAAGGAGAATGTGGCGAAGGTGCTGGTACCGGAACAAATTCTTGCGAAGAAGAAAGAAAATCCACTAAATCCCAAGTAAAATCGACCTCTTCTGGAAGTAGACCTGTGTTGACTTTGGTAGCCGCTGCAATGCCATTGCTTTTCGTCTCCACAGCCGGTGCACCCCAATTCATCGTCTTCTTAGTTTCCGTCATGTTTCAAAAACAATGTCGCATCGATTCAATGCGCACAGAAGCTAGAGCACCTAATAGGGCATGTGACGTCACAGGTGACTCTCTTCGAATTGGAAGACATACTCCGCGCAGTGACTGTATTTTGTAACGCGTATTGGGGTTGGTGAAAAATCTCAATCCGTTTCGATCCGGTCTTCCACTATAAATAAACGCGGTTCACTTCATTCCCTTCACCTGTTCTCGTCACAAGATGTGGACAAACGTTGAATCCTCTACTCTCGTATCGTCGATGCTGTTCCGTACGGACTTACCCATGTATGTTAAATCATCATAGACAATCATCCGGATCACCGAGACGACAGTTTGGAAAAAAAGGATCTATGTGGAGAGACTAGGCTGTCTGAAGCGAATCCTCATCTACGGTCCAGAGGTTAGACGAAGTTTAAGAAAGAGAAGAAGATCAGTGAGATGCACTCTATGTTAACGAAACGGTGTTAACATAAAAAAAAAAACAACGGCCCTTTTCAGGGCCACTCATGTGCCTCGAAAAGATTTACTCTTTCTTGCCTAAAAATTGTTTTAGTCTGTTATATATTTTAGGTATGATAGATTGATGTTCATCAATCTATGGTTGTGTTGTATATGTCTATGTCTCTAACCATGTTTCTGTGCCTCTGTCTCTATTGTATTTGTCCCTACCTAGGTAACCGCGCCCATTCAGGTCATCCACTTGCAACATTGTTGCCAGTACCGTGACGTCACCCCATCTGTTCCATTCCTATTGTCCCTATACAGACCCAATATTTTTTTGTCCCTATATAGGC
>JAECUM010086318.1:0-12058 GCA_016617855.1 Megalonaias nervosa | reverse complement strand
TATAATCTTCCATTTACTACGGATATGACGCTGTTTTCACATAAGTTGAGTAGGTGTATCCGAAACTGTTACTGTATTACTCATGATAAGCACTTAGCATTGGAATGTCAATAGTATTTAATTCGTCATTGGATAAGAAAATAAATTACAACAATGAGAGAATATTCAATGACGTTGATCTGATTGTGAGCCGAGTGTTGTACAGAAGAAACGAACACAACACCCTCGGGTCGTGGGCTTTATTTAGAGTCAACGATACAAGACACAAGAGAAACAGAAAACAAAATCTACAACGAAACAGAACATTTACTTAATATACGATACTATAACAGAACGGAACAAATAATATACACACCGCTCACGCCGGCATTTCAATATATAGCAACACGATAATATAAAAACAACAACTTACCAGACACGAAGACCCTAAACATCCAGACACCACAATTCTCGCGAACTGCATTATATTAACAAGGTTTCAAAGACAATGATTTGTTGGTAGGCTAATTCCTTTCCCTATGTCCCAATAAACGATATCAGATCGGTTGTAAGCACGAAGAAGCCTATTGTTCATAAATTGCTCAAGATTTCCATAGGTCACATTTACTTTGATAAATTTATTATATTCTCTTCTAATAAATATTGTTGTGATTATTAGAATTGTAGAAGAATATAGAAAATAGTAGCAAGCACGTCTTAGTCCTTCCAATATCCCATAGAGTTTATGTCTAAGCGATACACTCGTGTAAGAGGAGACTTCATATCGATTACGTGGTAACATTATTACCACGTCATATCAAGCCGCGCGATTAAAGTTGATTTAAGAAACTCTGAGTATCTTAAACGACACATTCATTTATGGCGACATACTGAAGGTAAATGTCGCAAACACAGGTAAATTTCAAAAGCTAGAAAATGTGACATTTAACGGCAGGACTTCTGTAGGCTTGTACATGCTTAAAAGCATTGCTAAATATCCCAGCGACATTGAATGATTGTGAAACCCAAAGGCAAGTTTGTTTGTTTCGCTTTTTAACAATGCGTGGTCCTTGAAGTTAAACAGAGAGGCGATCATTGTCCTTCTGTGCGTCCGCTTCAGAAACCTTTAAACAGATAGATAAGCAGTTACTATTTATCCTTGCGCAAAATTCTACGAGAATGATTAACACACCGACTGATGGAATACGGATAATGAGAATATAAACAGAGAGACAGAGAAAAGCAATTTTGGATTGTTATAACAACACCTCTTTGATAATTGCCGGAAGGTTCATCTGTTACGACTCCATTATCATAAACTAAGTAACATAAATAAGCAAAACCAACAAGTTTTGTAAAATTTAGCATCTAGAATCCAAGTTAATCCTAAAAAGTTTTATTCAAGATCAGATGAATCTAATTATAGATTTTCACATGTGTGTATTAACTGAATTGTTTAGAACTCATTTGAACTATTCACAATAGTCGAGAATAATATTTTAGGCCAATGAACACTTTGTAATTTCAACGAATAATCTTAACACGTCTCCTCTCAAATTGTCTGAACACAACATTAACTACATCTGCAGACTGATTTCAACACGTGAAATAAGAATCCGAAATAGGAATGAATCCAAAAAAGGAATGAATCTGATTGCTCAGTTCTCTTCAAGAGCCTGTCACAACTATATGTCGAAATAATCCCCATGTGAGAGATCTTACTACTCAGTCTAATAGCTCCCATTGCCTATTCATGTGATATAAAGCCACCCAATGGGAAATAACTCTTGTTAGAACACACCTTACCTAATCCCTCCAATGGGAAATAACCCAAAACTAGTAAGCAGGTCTTATTATTAATATTATTATTAATGGTCTTAAACACCTACGTGAACAACTATTTATAGATCCTACTTAATCCTACACATCTTATTATCTTAAAATATAATTTTATAATCGTGTACAAATATTAACAATCTAATATCTTGACTATATATGATCGTTACAATGTATAGTCTTTAATAAAAACAACACATACTATAGACACATTCATGTATCAACAGTTACGAAAAATAAATCTACATAACAGCATTGTATTTAAATAACGGCGCATTTAACTAAACATGTTATCCCAGTCAGTCAGTTACATATTCCTCCATTCCAAATTGGAATATTTACATCAGTCTAACCAAACATATTCCAAGGGATTGAAGAAAGTCTCTTTTAAAGGAAAAATTGCGATTTTCAAGCTGATAATGTATATACTGTCCATTATTGGAGAATTTGTGTACCATTTGAGATTTTTTGATGACGCTCTAATTTTATTTGAACATAGCGCATAAACATTTGGAATGTGGTATACTGGTACTTTCTGGGACGTTTAATTCTTTGAACTAAAAGGTAATTTCTGTTTAGCACTCTAGTTTATTACTGAATATAAAATTGCTGACTGAAACGAAAGTATCTTGTACACTGCGCAGATGATACAAACAAATCGGTGTAGGCGACGAAGATAACATGGTTACATTCTTGCCATGTGAATACCAATCTGCTGAACGGGAGAGTGTTGAGCATGAGCTCCAATGCAATACGTGGGTCGAGGACATTCGCACGCTTTGAAAAATAAAACCGTACTTGGCATCAGAAGCTGTGTATACGTTTGTAAGCATTTCATCGTATTGGATCCAGGGTACCGTTAAAGATTACTTCCTATATCGGGTGACTTTCTGCGTTCTGTCCATATATATGGTACGTTTAAGTGAAGAACCTTATTTATCCTTGTTTGCATGGAATGTGTGCAATAGGCAGAGGAGCTGCTGAAGAAATGAACGGAAAGGTACTAGTTTGATCCAACTGGATTAAAATAATTTCACACCTAAAGGCAGATAAAGTCAAATATCTAAGTAGTTTTCAACATCGGTTATAAACATGCCTGATGTATTATAGTTCTTTACCACCTACCCACAATGAAATGTACACCTAGGATTTAAGCCATCATTGAACCTTTTGCAAGTATAGGTGATGTTGATGTGACAGAAATAACATCGTGGCAGAAGGGCTGACTGAAGTGATCTATCCTCAAAGGACGATTTGTTTAGCTAACATTGCTACAAATTCAATTACTTGAATGTTTATGAACCAACCATTCTCTTCGATGCGATTTGTTATTATAAAGGTAACAAGCTATACACACTCTTTGAAATTGCTTAATTGGTATCTTTGTTAGTCGTCTACTCCAATTTACTGGCATGATGATCATGAATATGCACAAATTGTGGTTGTTCATGATGGTTGTTTCTACCTCGTCTTACACAGCTATTGTAGAATTCATAGAATCCAATTTAATGAAAATGGCTCTCGGCAAGCAATGTAGTCAACGACATTGTGCTACATAAAAATCAAAATCCAGTACATCGTTCGATTGGAGAGAACATCCAAATTTCTATAACAGCCGATGTCTGATATAACTTGTCCAATCGAAATCTGCGTTTCCGCCAAGAATAGTAAAATAAATCTGATTAAATGTATGGAAAGATTCACAAACCAGAAAGATTCTCATTAAGAAGATGAGAAGGTGCTCGATCATTAAATGTACATAGGTTTCTCAAGTGCATTGCGAAACTGTTCACTGAAGACATTCCAATTCTTATTGACAAGATGTCAAATAATAAAAGAATATACTGCATGAAACCCCATGCTATACCTATTCAGTCAGGAGTCGCTGGTGTGTTTCTCTTCTAATAGCTAGAAAAATGTGTGCCCAAGGACTGTTGCACTTGTTCGCTGAGTATGTTTGCAACGGAACTGATTGAACCCTAGTTGAAATCAAAAGTTGGGTATGTCGAATTACTTTTAACTAAGTCACTAATGCATGTGCTTCGTGGTCCAGTACAGCAGTATGACTTTAGTTAATTTCGCCTTGAAGCAACACAATGTGTTGTTAGGAAGCAAACTTAAAAGCTATCACTAGTTAAAAGTCAACTACAATAGGTTATTTATTGTTCAGTAGATCTGCTCTCCATAGAGTCAGTCGCTGTTAAAGGGGAATGGTTTTGAAAAGCTTCCAAATAGCCGGTTCGACCTAAAGTGCCATACCAGTGTAGATAAAGTTAATAAAATTCAATATTATTTGAATAGAAAATAAAATCTGGAAATGGTGCAAAAAAAAAACCGGATGGAAAAATTCACCATAATAACTGAGAAATACGCTCAGGTGTGTTATCAAAAATAATATACATTGGACCGATTTTATTGCTCGGTAATTTCCGGAGTGTGTAGATCGCCTGACCCCATATTTTGAACACACACCTTACTTCCGTTTCTATCGAAACATAAACAAAGCACGTGTTCCATTCCATATTAGTTAGTTTGAAATGTTTTATCATCACAATCATGCCAGGAGGATATCGTGGAGGTACAAACAAGGGTAGCGGGGTCAGGTGTGTTGCAGCAAATTGTGGGAATACAAATGCTGATGGGTTTTCCATGCATTTCTTCCCGAAAGACCAAGCACTTCGTCGTAGGTGGACAGCTTTTTCAAAAATCAAAAGAACTAACTGGGTTGGTCCGACTGAGTTTTCTGCCCTCTGCTCCTTTCATTCCACACCAGAATGCTTACCATTTAGGTATAGATCTGAGGTTGAGCATATGGGCAGGGCACCAATGAAAGTCAAACTCAATGACGATGCTTTCCCTTCTATCCACCCTGTGAAGAAAACTGACAACCAAATCAAGGTAACTGCAAATGTATCATCACCACAGAATCAGTTGTGTAGGCTTGAAATGTTGTCACCATCAGAGGAAATAACTTGTCAAGTGTCACCTCCAAAGAAAATAAGTAGGGGCTATTCAAAGAGAGAAGCAGCAAGGGTGAGCTTTTAATGACAAGTACTATATTATTATATCTATGATATTCACCAAAGAAGTCACCGCATCATTTCCATTTGTACCCGTAGAATGTTCCTTCATAGTTTCCAAAACAAATGCAGTAAATATCTTATAAATCAAGAACTGAGATATAAACATTTGATATATATATTGTCAAAATTTCCATCTTGCCTCCAACTTAGTTCGACCATGTGAATAGAAAAATCTTTCTGCTATTAGATTTAGAAGGCCTTCATATATATTTCATTGTCGGACTAATGTGTGAATCAGATTACGTATAGATATTTACAAACATGATGAGGTTTATTCCCATCCCCAATTAATAAAAATCTCTACAAAACAATATGTAGTAGAAATTTGACAATATTGTGTTATCATTTTTTGGGTGGTGGTGTTGTCATGTTCAACAATTTTTCAGTCATATCATGACTGTAATTATATTGAGGAAGTCAGTGAATAGCCATCAGTATAAGTGACTGATAAATGTTATGTAATAAGGTACATTTTGTTTTAGATTATTGCTGCACATGAGGAACAATGTTCATAGCAAACAGACAGTGAGACAACTCAGGATCAAGGATTAGAAAATTCATTTGACATTATGAAAAAGGTACATAAAATTTTGCTTCATTGTGTGTATATATATATATATATATATATATATATATATATATATATATATATATATATATATAGTATAGTTATATATGTGTTATTATATATATATATATATATATATATATATATATATATATATATATATATATATATAATCCATATTTGTATGAGAGTGACATTTCTGACAACAACATGTATTAACAAAATGCATATCAGATTTCTTGAAATAAAAAAAATAAAAGAATGACTACAGTCTAAAGGTTTGGAGTGTGTGTGTGTGTGTGTGTGTGTGTGTGTGTGTGTGATTTAGATTTTTAACGTAGCTTTAACAATTTTGCAGTCATATCGCTACGATGTCTGTAATGCTGCAGTTTAAAGTGATGTCTAGAACTGGGGCATCATGCCGCAGACATGTAGCATGATATCCCACCCAGTCACATTATCCTGACACCAGGCCAACCAGTCCTAACACTAACCTCTTAATGCTGAGTGCCTAGCGAGGCAGCTGTTAGTAGCATTTTTATAAGTCTTTGGCATGACTCGGCCGGGGTTCGAATCCACGACCTCCCTAATCCGGGGAGGACGCTCTAACCACAAAGGTTTGGAGAAAAGGATAGGTTTGCTTATCATAAGGAACAAATAAGTCGGTATTTAAAAATACGTTGTTTTTTAATGTTTCAAACTCATTCTGTTGTGGTGATAGGGGCTTTTATTGAATTCATCATAGGAAATTTGGGAACTATTTTCTTTATCCAAAAATAATTTCTTCTTAAACTTTCTAAATGCTAAAATAACTTGCCCAAACAATGCACAGTATTCAAAAGTAATAAAGCTCATGCAATTGACCTTTTTCAAGACAGATGAAAATGAAATTGATAAAGTTAAGCCTCTGACTGTATCCATTGGTTGCCAAGTCAACAAAAAGATACAACAGCGGTCTAAGAAATGCTAGACGTATATCAAGGTGCCAAAATCAATGAATCAACCTGCAGTGAAGATGATAAGCACAGGTACTCGTATACTTTCAGATAATCCCTTTTGGTTATAATTTTTTTTCCAGGCAATAGTTGAAAACAGAAAATCAAACTCATTTTCAAATAGCATTAAGTAAGCCCTATACGGATGGTAGGATGACTATAAACAATGTCCATATATACTGCTCCAATTTATTAGTAAGTTAAACTTAAATGTATGCTTTGTTGTTAAACAAGTACTATTTTAAAGATTTTTGATGACACATATTGGCTTTTTCTTTTGTCAAGTACTTTGTAGTATACCAGGAAATTGACAGTTAAGTTTAATACCTCAAAATTAAAGGAAACACAATATTTAAACTCCCAATGTAGATGAAAGTACATTTTCAAAAACAATTCATGTAAAATTGTTCAGCTTTTATGAACTATTTTCATTTATCTAGGAGTGCAGACCGATTTTACTGATAACAGACCAGTGATGAAAGATGCATTCCAGCTAGTCCATCCCAATTACTTAGAGTTTGATACCAGACCAACAGCAAAAAACATTTTCCAACAAAGTGCATTAGCCAGTAGTTTTGAGAAACCACTCTCATCACCAGTAAAAGATGACTTGTCAGTCATTGACAATGAGCTACCAACTTCCCCTCAATCATCATATGAGGATAATAGAATTGATGAACAGGAAAACAGGTAAGATAGCCATATTTTATAGTATGTGCCTATTGGCTGAATTCACTTGCACAATCATGCAGACAAATGCCAAGATAGCTGATACAGATACTGTTCTCTGCCCATTACTGCAATGTAAAGATAAACTGCCACTACCTTCTTAAGATGCAAGTTATGAATTGCTTATTGAAAGATATGGAAGATAGTAATGAACATATAAGTACAGTACGAGTATGCTAAATTGAAGAAAATCATGCTATTCAAGTTTCAAAACCGCTTTATAGGGCGAGATATGTATTTCACTTGTAGTATGCTTCGCCATGGAATGGTTATTCAATGTATGGATCAAACGTTTATTTTTCAGGAATATTCCAGCTGATGTGGAAACTAAAGTTTTAATCTTTGAATCAAATCTGATGGATTTATTTAGATGTTGTAGCAAGTGCTGTTCAAACACTGTTGGTGAAATTGTTTATGTGAATGTAACTTTGGTAAAAATAAAACAAGAGTGCAAGAACTGCTTTTATGTGCGCCACTGGTTTACTCAGCCTTTTGTTCAAAGTAAACCAGTTGAAAAATTTGTTAATATCAGCAGGAATTTTATTTTAGGGTTCAATTCCTAGCAAATCCTTACACATGTAAAAATTCATGAACGTGTCTTGCATGATCATGTCAACATTTATCAACCATCAGATATTCAATAGACTCCTATGCAGTTATTACTGAAAATTTTTCAATCTGATTTTTCTACATTCATATTTTGAATATATATTCTCGTTCACTAAGAAACGAACTGAATAAGTGGTTGTGACTTGCGTTTGCAGCCACAGTTATTGCCACAACTGTTCGAACATTTCAACGATGGATTAGAAAGAAGATAGTCAGTGGCTGCTCCAAATTCCTCAATGCACCTGTTAAGTATATCTATATTGGGCTATGTATATTTAATTTGTATTGTATGATTGACCTTTGTCCATAACTGAGGGTATGAGTTTGGACCTAACTGACTAATGCCCCTTTATTATTGACAACATATTATATTGTTAATTCTTCTCTATGGCATTCGATTATATATTAAGATCATAAACATGTTTACAGATGTTGAGTTCAAGGGCTAGCTTTATATGGAAATAAAGAATTTTCAAGAAGCAAGTTGTTTGCGAACCGATGGGAAATTAACCCTCATGTTGGTTATGGTATTGTATATTTTTATATCAGAATTACTCAATCTTAATCTTAACATTAGTTTTTAGAGGACTCAACATAATATTTACTCATGCGTTGAGAGGAATTAGTTGAATTATTTAACTTATTCATTGGAAATTACAACGTGCTCATTGATTTAGGACTAAATCATCATCTTGGATTTATTGTGAATTCATTCAAGGACATTTTTGATTATATCATTGTGATGTATCAAGATTGTTGGCACATTAGCATATTAGCCTATTAATCCATCAAATTTTCACCAAGTTGTTTGCTATTCTGATTTGAAACACAAACCTGATTCTAATCCAACTCTAACAAAGGCATCGCAAAGAACAAGAACAAAAGACTTTTAACATAGTTTCGATACCACCTCGAATTGAACGAGGGACAGAATACAATGTCTGTGTACTCTGGCGTGATGGAGAACAATATGGTTTGAAACACCTTTGCATTACTACTTGGAGTCATTTTGTAAAAGTGGAATAAGAATTAACCTTTAACAATGAAGACAGAAACACATAGCACGTACATAAACAAACTGTGCAAATATCATTATTTTCCAGTAACAAAACCGTATTATGACAGCGTAAATATTGCTACAAAGAAAATCATGGACAAAATATTCTATTTGCCAAGGAAACTATCACGATGCAGCTGCAATTTTCAAAATGATATATGATTCAGTTTTAAGTCGTGTATCCCTTGCACGAGCACAACAATGAGGAGGTGGTTAAGATGGTTATTTCGTAGTGTCGCACAGATCATCAAATCCTTTGTCTTTCAAGGCTTGCATGCTTTAAAAATGCTGATCTGTCACAAGAAAACCAAGCATCCAAACTTTGTTAATCGACACAGAAGGTCCCAAAGAAGCGATAGTGGAGGCTAGAAAGATGTGTTAATCTAGACAGAAAAATAGCTCTTTGAATACCAATCAACAAACTACATGTCTTCTAGAGATAAAAGGAAAGATACATTTATCTCTCCCAAGGGCAAGGACATTCTCTACGCAACGTCCACGACATCAAAGAAAAAGGAACTCCTTTCTGTTAGAAAAGAGAAGTAGAGATCCTTCGACGAAAGTCAAGACAAATGCTCTCTGAGACACGAACAAGGATAGTGGTCTTTAGAGTGTTCAGAACGTTAACGGAACATAAAGAGAAAATTAAGAGAAGAAAGACAAGATTTTAGAGGCAGACAAATTCATTTCTTTTAAAACCTTAAAACAGGACACTCAAAGAAAAGGTAAGAAATGTCAGTGCCGCTCTTATCCACGAGAACAGCCTAACGTAAGTAATAATAGAACATTTCTTGATTTCTTCGTATTATTATTACTATTATTATTATTAGAACGTATACACGCTATTGAAGCTGTTTTCAGTTTGGGTGCTGTCACTTTTTTGACAAAAGATCTTGGGTCTTCTATCATCAGCTGCAAATATCTTAAATGTGTTCCTCTTTGGAGTGACAAAGCTGTCGTCGTGATCCTTGATGTGATTGCTGCAGTAGCTGCTGCTGCTGCGGATAATGGGGGCTTGGGTTTTTCGTGGCAGGACATTTTTCCCTTTCTGGACATTGCCAAAGATGTTTCATATGACGCTCCAAACTCTTTATGTTATTTGATGTATCGAAGAATCTGTGTCAATAATCACTCATTCTCTAAACTTAAATGGTTATTTTGCAAGGTTGAGTGACGGGTGATAAAAATATGTATTTGTTTGTAAGGACGGGTTTTAGTGATTAATGCCATTACATCCTGCAGTCCCTTTCACGTTTGTTGGCATATATGTTAATGGATGTGAGATAGTTAGGTATTAAATAATGTGTGCTGGATTGTAATTGTGTATGATAGTGCTAGTTAAATACATAATCAATATCTGCTTTGACGCGTGCTTGTATGCATTTGAATGGGTATTGTTTAGTAAAGTTGTTCTTTTGTTACCCCCGTTTATTCCACCTACTCATATTTATATGTTCATTTCTAATGTGAACCTTCTTAAAGGGCTTTTTCACTTCATGTAGTATTGTTGCTTGAGTGATTGAAAGGCTCTTTTTGATTTGTTAACGTAGAATAATTCAGTATATATTTAAATATTTTCATTTTATCCAACTAGAAACATTTTACATTGAACGTTATCATAAATGCTAGCAAACTGCCAAACGGAACGTCTGTAGATTCATCCCCTATAGGAAGCTACATCGGAATTGTTCCACTTATCTATCCACGGTTGTAGTCACCTTGTATTAATAGAGCTAAATATAAAGTCCTAGATCGGACTTTGTGTTCCACGACTCATGACATTTTGCTAAATTTATTTCCATCGTCACAAACGATTCTGGGTTTCTTACGTTTAGAAGAGATCAACACTGCTTTGCGCGTCCAGGGGACAATTTTGACTCACTTTTATCAGTCGGTCTTTCATTTATTTATTTTTTTATTTATTAATTTATCTATTTATTCAATTCATTCAATTCATTCAATTCAATCGTTCATTCATTCATCGCAAGTGTCATCTTTGCCCTACAGACAAAAACATATTCGTTATATTGTTGCAACTTTGGGTCTTAAAATACGTAACAGAAAAAGTGAAATCAAGGATTTAAGTAAAACTAACAGCCAACATTTAAGAGGCATTTACAGTTTTTCTGGATAAAATTGCAAATAATTCTAACTGTCCCATCGCAAGTAAAATTATCTAGAATACTCTTGATCAATTCCAATAGTGTTTAATGATATATATTCCTGATAAACCACAATAATGCAATCCAGAATATCCTCGAATGAGTGCACAAAAATAAACAATTGCGTTTATTGCATGTCAGTGAGCACTTTAGATGTTCCAGTCAATGCTTTATATAGATACGTCTCCTCAAATAAGAACTCAGCTGTAAACTGTGATCAGTATATTCCCAGAGACAGATATAAAGCAGGAAAACATTACTTATCAAATTCCCATTTATTTATTTTCACTCAACCTACAACGTAATATAATGCGCATCACTCCAACGGGGAAAATTACAGTCTAATTGTAAACATGACTGACCTTGAACTCAAATGCACTTCTATCTTAGAAAAAGTTATCCATGTAAAAATTCGATTTACAGCTTACAATCATGGACAAAATGTATGTTATTAATATTAATTAAATAAACTTAACAATATATATTGAAAATCGTCGGATCTGAAACCCAAAACTAGATGCCCATGCATGTGTTGTCCCTCCGTCATTGTGATAATCTTTTAGTTTATTTCTTGTATATTCTTGTGCACCTACAACAAATGCGTGGTCTAGAAACCACCTATCTACTCTTTGATCATGCATTGTAGTTAAATTAGTTGATGATAATAATTTTTCATTACTTATTTTCATATGATACATTCCCAGATACAGGTACACATATACAGTGGTAAGTACCATTGCTCTGAAAGAATGGCTTTCCTATATTTAAAAATGTAACAATAAATAAAAGTGGTGAAGATTTCTGAGAGGTATCATCCTCCGTTCTAACAGCATTTATCAGGTGGCTACTGTGTCATTTATGTTCTATATCAATATCCTGATTGTCATATATCTCAAAAGTGCAATAAAACCTCATGACGTCACCAAAAGTCACAATGCAGTTTAATGTTAGGCAATACGACGTTGGTAATCAATTATATTTGAAAGTTATTTCACTACGCGTAATTACGATTTATTCAAAGTGATCAAGGGATTATATTT
>JAECUM010086317.1:0-15014 GCA_016617855.1 Megalonaias nervosa | reverse complement strand
GAGAGAGAGAGAGAGAGAGAGAGAGAGAGAGAGAGAGACTCTCAACCTAAGAGTATATAGTCATTTACCTTTCAGACTGCGAAGAAGATGGAATGTCAAAACAGATCGCCCTTCTCCTCATAAATTTACAGAGTCATTTGAAATTATACTTCCGAGAAGACTACGAACTGCTCAACTTGGGATAAAAGTCAAGATATCTGCTATGTCTGTCAAGAGAAAGGACAATGGGTTCCAGAATGTCTACTCTGTCAAAGAAATAAAAGACAGAAGAAAAGTGAGACAAAGGACATTGATCATCAGAGTATCCAAAGAAAAAAAAGACAACAAAGAGGAAGAGGAGCGTTCTTCAGAAACAGAAGAAGAACCCATACCCGTGAAGAAATTCGAGACGGCAAGACAGCTAGAAGACACTGAAGAGTTGGAATCCTGTCAGAGAAGAAATTCAAATACAGAGACAGACAGTGAAAGAAAGAAAGAAAGAAAGAAAGAAAGAAAGAAAGAAAGAAAGAAAGAAAGAAATGTACTTTTGTGTTGTGTCATGAAATGTCAGTGTGATTCGTATTCAAAGAAAATATACCAAAAGAAGAAACTTGTCTTTTTGTCTTGGTTCGTTCTTTTAGGATGGATGAGATACTTAAACACGCTCAAACACGTACACAATTGAATCATTGAGTATTTCCTCTTTTCTAAGAGATATAGATGGACCTGAAAAGGACCGTTGCCGCTTTTGTTTTCAATCACAAAGAAACGCTTGGACTTGACAGCATCATCTTTATCTGTCTCAATCTTTTTCCAACAGGTAAGCCCTACTCTTCCTGCTACCGTTGTTGCTGCTTTGGTAGTGATAGTAGCAACTACACCTGCTGGCATCTCATTGGCGGTGATAGTGGATGTAGTGATTGAATGTTTAGTAATCTTGGCAGGTGAAGGCTTCTTTCTCACGGGTTGAGCTAAAGGAGTCTGATACATTACCGTAGATGCTTTAACTCCTTCAAAATGTCATGTAGCGGACTCACCGTTTTGTTTTCACTCCCATCCTGTTTGCCATTCACAATTCAAAGTTTTCCTCTTCTCTTCATCTTCTTTACGCTTAATTTGTCCTCGTGTTGTTGTTGAACAAATACTTCTGCTTCTTTCTGATGTTGCAATAAATAATCCAATTCTTTCTTCTGTTTCAGAGGTGATGGTAGTAATACCGTCGCAAACAAACATTTTTGCAGAGAGGATAAGAAATCAGCCAAAGCTAAAATAAATCATCCTCGTTTTGAAGAAGAATACTAGTTACAGACGCATTAGTAGTCGTAGTCATGGTACTATAACTCCGAGTATATGAGGTATCCGCAGCAGGCGCTCCCCAATTCACTGTCTTCATTTTTTCAGTCATAGGTATTGTACTTGAACTATTCCGCTATGGTAAACCGTAGGAACGATGGTGCGCTTGTGTATTGTAAGTGACGTCTCTTCTGATTGGAAGAGAGAGAGAGCTCGCGCTGTGATTGAATTTTGTAATCCGCGTTATGATGCGTGGAATATTCAATCCGCTTCGGCCCAGTCCAAGGTTCTATTCTCCTATGGTGTCGCCTGCTCTCAAGAAAATTCAAGCATGATGTGGACAAGCGTAGCGTCATAAATCATTGTTTCAGGTATGCTAATCAACCCGGACTACCCCGTGTATGTGAAGGTATCGTGGGCCATTACTAGGATCCCAGACACAATGATATGGAAAATAAAAGTGTGTGAAGATAGGCGACGAAGTTTGACAAGAAGAAAACCAGTAAGGCGATGCCACTTGTGTTATTTTTTAAAATGTGTTTTGTGTATGGTTGTGTGTATATCTTTGTTTTTCTCATAAAAAAAAAATTCTAACTTAAAAAACACTTTACCGCTTTTCTTGTGATAGTATATGTGAGAGGGTATAGTAGGATGTCCATAAACACTCCCTACCTTTGTGTGATTGTTTAGTATGTTGGTATGTAAGTATAGGATGCGTTAGTGCGTGTATCAACACTCCTTTTCGTTGGAGTGTAGTGTCGTGTGTTTGGATAGTAATTAAAAACGCAGTTTCTGGATGGTAGGGTGTGTGTGTGTGTGTGTGTGCGTGTGTGTGTGTGCTTAGACTGTAATACAAAAACGGGTACAAACTTTAACATTACCAAACGATTCAACCGTATAAGCACTTTCGACAGTAGTGAAGGCGGGCACTATACGGACAATGCGAAAATACATTACAGACACACACCCCCTCGGGCAAATATACGGACAAAATTTATACCTGGGCCAATATCCGGACAAAAGGTTGGGCCTGTATACGGACAATAAGAATGGAACAGGTAGGGTGAAATCACGGTGCTGGACATTCGCAACAATGTTGCAAGTGGCTGACCTCAATTGGGCGGAACACTGGCAACAATGTTGCAAGTGGCTGACCTGAATACGCGCTACCCTAGGTAGAGACAAATATGGTAGAGACATAGACATATATAACACATACATAGATTTATGGAACATAAATCTATCACACCTAAAATATAAAATCGGCAAAAAAAAAAGAAAAAAATTGGGCAAGAGAGACTAAATCATTTCGAGGCAATGAAGTAGCCCTGAAAAGGGTCTTTGTCAT
The DNA here is from genome assembly GCA_016617855.1 of Megalonaias nervosa. Lineage (NCBI taxonomy): Eukaryota > Metazoa > Mollusca > Bivalvia > Unionida > Unionidae > Megalonaias > Megalonaias nervosa. The sequence goes on along the minus strand of JAECUM010086317.1, from coordinate 12,394 downwards.
AGATATATGACACATACATAGATTTATGAATACAAATCTATCACACATGAAATATAAAATCGACTAAAAGAGAGAGTAGATATCTTTTCTAGACATATGAGTGGCCCTGAAAGGGGCCGTTTAGCTTTCTTCTACTTTCTCTCCTCCCTTCTTCTTCTCCACCAGCACCTCATCTTCTACAGGACATTTTTCTTCTTCTTCTTTTTCTCATCTTTCCATCTATTTTCAGCTGCAACTTGTGGAAAATTTCTTAGGAAAAGCCCACTATCTATTTATAGCCTCAACTTGTGTGACGTTCCTGTTTGAAAACCCTAGTATCTATTTATAGCTACAACCTGTGGAAAAACCCAAGTCTATATTTATAGTCTCAAACTTTCAGTTTCAATGACGTCACTGTACTCAACACTAGAAGAATAATGGCAACAGTGCTGCAAGTGGCTGACCTGAATACGCGCTACTGTAGGTAGGCAGGTGACGTGAATTTGATAGGGATAAAAGGAGTTTTATAGCGACAAACAAGACCAATACACACACACACAAACAAACGTACGCGCACACATACAAACACACAAATACAAACACAAACAAACGTACGAACACGCATCAAATCAAACAAATACACAGAAGGGAAGAAAAAACCCATTATCTAATATCCACTTTACTTTACCGTACGGACACGCTGGTATAAAAAAGATAGTTCCAAGACGACAGCCACCAACAAGAAGGACGATTTCGACACAGAAAGAATCGAGTGAGAGACCCACTGAGAACTCCAAGTTCAAACCATACCATTTTCCTGTCTTCTTGCCTGACTATTGTAATTGTGCCAGTTGATTAGAAACGTTTCAAAAATGGCCCACGGATAGGGAAGGATTACCAACTGCGAATGTTTTAACTAGAACAGGATTTGTCTACTTTGGACCTGAGACTGGATTGGGATACGAAGTACAGTGTTTCAGTTGTGGTCTGAGGTTGCGTATGGATCGATGTATCTATAAAGATTCAGCTATTCTGGAACATACTCGATGGTCTCCGCACTGTCCTTACCTTTCTATGGCCTTTCCACACATCACACTACGGTTCAGGTACGGTACCTTAGAGAAGGTAGTACCGTTGTCCAGGAAGAAAGAAAGGAAGACTTCCAAAACTAAGCATAGAAAAGGAACGACGTACAAGCTCGAGACTTCATTACGACTAGTATAAAAAGGGACAACGTCCAAGACCGATAGTTCATTGTAACTACCAACACCAAGCGAGAAAGATGAATGCTAACAAACTGACAACACCATTCAAGTTCAGTGATTCTCAGGTGGAGTGCGATGATGTGCCTTGCGATTGCAGCGATTCAGTACAACATCATGGGAATTTTGCTATGACTACTATTACCATACCTACCATGGAAAGTGATGCTGTGCGTGTCAAACCTGACGGATGCGAAAGCGATGCCACTCGTTACCGTACATCTTTTCACTTTACTGGTTTTCATGGCCAATGTCATCCTCCACGCGAAACCATGTGGCTACCACCCTATGGTAGTCATCCAACCCTGAGCAAACTACTGCGGATTTCACCGTACCCTCATCGAAATAAACCTGTGAAAGAAGAATATTCGTTCCCTGTGCGTTTGCCTGAATACTGCAACTTTGAAAGTCGATTCCAAAGCTTCCAAGGAAAATGGCCTAAATATCTGGGAGGACCTATCCCCGAAGAATTAGCCAGAGCCGGATATATCTATTTGGACGAAGGGGATAAAGTCAAGTGCTTCATTTGCGGTGTGTCACTTCACCAGTGGGAGCAGAAAGATTCCGCTTACCTCGAACATGCTCGATGGTCTCCGCACTGACGCTACCTACCTTTAGTGGGACGACCTCAGTAATCTCTGGATGGATACTTTACAAGAGAACATAGGTGGTTTGCCTGTGGAGTTGAGAGAATGCATTTACCGAGAGTTGGTCAAAATACAAGTGAAACGCAAGAAACAATTGCATCCTAACATTCATCAACTTTTAAGTTACCCGTGGTATTTGAATGCCATACGAGATTTGATTCATTTGAAAATGTTCAAATTGTCGGACCTTCAACAACTACCTAATGGATATCAATGTACTTATTTCAAGATTCAAATAAATTGTGAAATTCCAGGCGGTAAAGAGCTGGAATAGAATTACAAAGACTGTTTAAATTTACCATGGTATGTTTGTGATCAACCAGCGGACATCACCTTTTGTGAACGTATGTTAGATGTATCAACAAATACTGTTTGTGAAAGGATAGACTAAAGGGTGAAAGTGCCTCAGAAGAAACTATACCCTTTTGTTTGTCAAATTCATCCAGTAAAGAAAAGGAAACTTGAATAAAACCAAGGGGTATTTAGAAGTGACCCTCAATGTGGGTATAAACACTGGCTGACATTGTCATGGATACTTTACAAGAGAACCTTCGTCGTTTGCCTGTGGAGTTGAGAGAACGCATTTACCGAGAGTTGGTCAAAATACAAGTGAAACGCAAAGAACAATTGCATCCGTTACCACACCGATATTTGAACCACTGGTACCTAAATGCTATAAGAAGATTGATTCATGTGAAAGCGTTCCAGTAGTCAGACATTGTTCAAATGGCCTAGGACCAGAAGACTTTGGTTGCTACTCATCCTACTTCTTACAGGTTAGCCATACTACACCGAATTCCTGAGGAAGAGTTAGAGGGTTACCAAAATCTTTAACTCGGACTAATCTTGTTTCAAGAGGAAACGTCTGTGCGGTAGGTGTCATGTGAGTTAGTGACTAAATATTTTCGATACGTCGACGGAATACGACCACTTCTGTGCAAAAGTACATTTATTACCTCCGACAAAAAGAGGTATAAAAACGGACTACCACGGATACAACAGATTCCATGGAAGGAAATCAATGACAGTATTCAAACGGTGGAGGATTACCAACACTTATTACGAAAACTGCGTCCATTGAACTGGGGTCCACGTGAGGTGTGTGTCTTAGTGACTTCCTTTCTGGGATTTCGTTTACCAGCAGATTCCTTGTGGGCTCTTTACGAACGGTACATACCACCCAAAACATGAAAGTACTCCCTTTAAATGTACACGAGAAACTCATTCTGTTAAAAGCCTTGCGCTGTCATCTTGATACTTCTCGGCCATTACGGGAAAAGAAGATTCGTCAACTTTTAGGCACTGAAGATGTTTACGACGATGTGTGTGTGTGTGTGTGTGTGTGTGTGTGTGTGTGTGTGTGTGTGTGTGTGTGTGTGTGTGTGTGTGTGTGTGTGTGTGTGTGTGTGTGTGTGTGTGTGTGTGTGTGGCTTGTGACTTACACCCTCTCTGGAAAGATGTACGTGACTGAAAAAGTTTGGGCTTCGAGGCTTGGACAAAAGAAGTGGCACACTATGCCCAAGATTTGTGATCCTGACTTCAAACGTTCAGTGAAAAAGTAACTTTTAAACCTATGTTAGTGACAGTGCTAGAAGAAGAACCCGTCACTGAGGAAAACCAATCCCTTCAGGACAGGACCGTCATCGTCATTCCCGAAAGGCCATTCCAGGAGGACCCCTATGTGACTGCCAAGTGTAGTGACTCTAAGAACATTACACACTGTCCCTAGGACACCACACCTTCGTCACCAAAGATGTTGTACAGAGACTTGTTTACATTCCACTTTGATCGTTTGGATGTGTATTTTATCCATGTACTGAACCATTTGGCTTTTATGTATTTTTGTCTTTCGTGTTGTTCACATCTAAAGACTGCAATAAACGTGTCCTGAAAAAAGTATAAAAAAAACTCTTGTCTTGTCTGTCTTCGTGTCAAAAGTGACATTCCCTACACTATGGCTACCTCTGCTGTCTCTGCTCCCTTTTCCTTCACTTTCAAAGTCATCGACGAAAACTTAGATCGTGCCAGTTGGGAGGCCTTTTATCTTCGCCATCCCTTTAACATGTTAATTGCCGGACTCAGCGGTTCAGGCAAAATCGAATTTGTCAAACGTTTGATCAAACATAAACATCATTTGATCGATCGTCCACCTCAACGGATCGTGTGGTGTTACAAAGAATGGCAATCGGCGAGCAGCAGAGAGGGTGAACAGATTTGCTTGAATTGTCTTTGTTTGAAAAATAAAGGTTCCTACAAAAGCTGAAAATACGAAGTCAGTAACGTCAAACTGAAGCCTCTAACCGACCGAGAGTTTCTCTAATTGGGTTAGCTCATTTTATTACTTTATAGCTGACGTTTTATTTTCATTTTTTATGCGTGTATATTTTCTTACCTGGACACTCACTGTTGGTCGTTCACCCTCTCTGCTGCTCTGGTTTTTATCCAAAGATTTTATCAAGACCTACACCATACCTCGACCTAGGATCATGTAACTTTATTGTGATAAATCCGTGTGGGGTTGCTTGTGCTTTTGAGAAGAAATTTTTAAACTTAATCATATCCATATCTCCTGAACACCAAGTTTGATGAATATTTCGCAGAGTATGTGTATCGACTCCATTAAACACAACTAAAAGATTACAATTGTCTCTGATCACTTTAGGTATTTGTGTATATCACTGAGTAACATATATAATATCAGTATTTTTATGTCTGTCTCGGGAAAATATCCGAACTGGATTTGATTGTTTGTCCAGCATCACATCATCGTATACTACGAGATTGTTAATAAATCCATCAAGGTCATCTACAGATGGGGCTTCATCAATATTGGTAATAAAATCAATAATATCATTACCGTCCTCGTCCAACAATTTTGCGTTTTCATTAAAATCTTTAAGTACTTCATAACATCTCTGATCATCTACAGATGGTGCCACTAAATATAACCTATCCCACTTGAGCCATCTCATTATCAGATTAAGTAATAATTGCGTCTTACCAAACCCAGATGGACCTATGATAATTGCTCTGATAGAATTTGGTAGTGCTGGATGATGCTTGACTTCCTCCTGCTTTCGTGTCGCTGAGAAATCAATGACATCCATGTTGTACAAATACAATAAATAATATGAATTTATATTGCGTTCGATGCAGAACATCCACCCCCACCAGTGAATTAACAACAATAATAACAAAAAATAGCAAGCGTGCACTTACAGGCAAGTGTGTGAAATGTGGTACAAGCAAATACAGATTTATTTCGTCTCGTACGAAGACAGGTGGTGATATCGCTGCTCCATTGGGAAAATTACCAGGGATTCCATGGGCTAAATATCATGGTGAGAAACATCTTCTTGGATATAATTATTGTGGTCCTGGAACCCGACTTGATATCCGACTTGACGAACGATATCAACCAAGGCCTGGAGAGTATCCAATCAATGCGATTGATCAAGCGTGTCACGTTCATGATGTTGCGTTTAAAAAGAAAGATTTACAACAGCGTCACATCGCTGACGTGAAGTTGATTCACGCGCTGAATTCCATAAAGAATAAATCTCTCAGAAAAAAACTTGCTAGCTTCCTGGTAAAATCTGCAATGAAAGGTAAACTAGCCCTAGGGGCTGGTAATTAATCAACTGATGATTAAAATAATGGAATCTATTTATTATAGCCCAAGAGGATATTGGAGGGGCAGAGCAGCAGTTGGTAAACATGCTGATGCAGCAAATGTCTCACGTTCTGCTTCTGCAAATTGGTTAGCACTACAGGCAATATGGCAAATTTATCTACCACCACCTAAAAAAATTCAGTACGCACATTTTGATGTCGGCGCTCCCAATGAAGTTCATCAAGCAGATATTTTGTTTTTTCCTCATGATACTATTAAAATTGGTAGACGTCAATCACGCACGTTTAAATACGCGTTAACTGTCGTTGATGTTGCAAGTAGCTATAAAGAAGCAGAGCCGCTATCAACTAAAACAATAGCTGAAGTTGCATCTGCTTTCGAACGAATTTATCAACGTAGTAGTCTACGATGGCCACAGCTATTACAGGTTGATCCTGGCAAAAAAAATTCTTGGTGCAGTATCATCTTTGATGAAAAAAACATAATGTCAAAATCATACGAGGACACACTGAAATTCATCGTGATCAGGCAATCGTTGAGTGATTTAATCGAACACTTGTTGAACGGTTATTTGGATATCAATATGCGAGGGAAATATCCACTGACTTTAAGTCGGGGGAGAGATCTCGTGAATGGGTTGCAATGCTACCAAGCGTGATAGCTGCGTTAAATAATGAAATTACTCGTGCAACTTCTATGAAGCCTACCAATGCGATCACAAGAAAACATATACCAATACAACGACGTGAATCTTTCTTAAAACAACCAGTATTGGGTAATGTAACCGTAAGATATTTATATGAGCCCGGTGAACTTGAAGGGGGTAAAAAAAGAGCAACTGATCCTATCTGGAGTGTGACCACACATAAAATTTCCAGCATGGTAAGATCCACGGGTAGACCTGCAATATACAGACTAGATTCAACTGCTCCTCAACGTGGATTTGTACGCGAACAATTACAAATAATTCCTGAAGATACACAGTTACCACCACCTTCACTTCTGTAAACTGGCATCCCTACGTCGATTGCATTCAAGACATGTCAGCATCACATTTTCACGTGTGTGACCAAGACTACTATTAATTCTATCCACGGAAAACTGTCTTGGATTATTATTCGAATACTGCCACAACATATTACAGTTACAACTCGCACAATGATTATTCTGTCGTTGTTTCAGTGTCATAATACATTCAGCATTGATAACAAAGTCTCGTTTATTTTTTTGTCACACTGTTTATAACCAAATAATTTTTTCTTGATAACTTCGTTCTTGACATCGTCAACGACTACATTATCATTGTCTATGATAACCCTCCGCAGTTGAGATATTCTTCTGACTCGAGACACTGCAAGATAAACTAAATTTGACCATTCGATTCGATCATCAATAATCCAAATATTTGTATCGGAAATAGTTAATCCCTGTGACGAGTGAATGGTTATTGTGTATCCTAGTGTCCATGGAGTTTAGTCTATCGTTAACTCGCTCTCAACAGCACTGACAGGAACTAAAACAATATCATTTAATACAAGATTTTGTTCTTCATTAATTCCAGGAATCTCAGTTTCAATATTCTGTCGTCGAGTATCTGCTGGGCGATAACATAATTGTACAGGTAGATTTGAAAATTTTTCTTTATGTAACAGAAATAATTGTTTTTGAAGTGTATCACGAACTATCTTTCTACTTGCAATTATCAAATCAGCAGGTCTCCACAAATTCCAAAAATCGTTCATCGTAGTTTTTGGAATTACTTGACGCATTATCTCACTCTGAATCTTGTCTGGCTGCAGTCTGATTAACCTTTTAAACTCTTTCAGCGGTTCATCAATAGCTCTATGATCGTTTATTTCTTCGTAATAATCTACAATATTTTCAACCATTCATGTGGAGACTACCCAACAACAGGTGGCGGTTGACCATGATCGCCACACATTATCACAGCAGTATTCTTTGTCAATAACCAATCAAGAAATATTTTTAATACATCTAGCGACACCGTGTATATTTCATCCCAGATAATAATATTAGGAATGTATTTCTCACCCATTCGTTCAGGAGTCCATGAGTCTCCGCACCATCTGAAGAAACTATGATAAGTTTGAGAATTTACTCGTCGTCCGTTTACTTCTCTGGCGAGTCTATGTGTTGGTGTCAAGACAACCATATCTGAAAAATTAAATAATTCAATCGCACGCGTTCTTTTACCTGAACAACCACATCCATTGAGGTAAACAGTCTTATGTCTGGCCACAGAATCATATACCGATGGTGCAGATGACAATTCTGATATTTGATTATTTTTGTAATAAACATTTTTAATTTCAACGTCGGCAGATTCAGAATAACTAAATATGTTTTCCTGTTTTATTCTCCATTCGCCCCATGATGCATCAACGCCGATAAGTAATTGTTCTAGCAATTCTGCATATTTTTTATTTATATAAAATGTATCTGCGGCGACTCTAACTGCGGTATCACTAAATCTGTTTATCATTGATAATAAATTTATCGAAACATACGCGAGCATCGAAGATCTTAAATGAGTAAACTGCGATGACTCACCATCAATATAGCTCACAACTGTACCTAATTTGGTTCGATCCGACAACCAAGCATCATTTCGGTTTGCAAATGTGTTTTTCTCCGTTGTGTCAGCAATTATAAAATCGAGTTCAGCATCGTCCATGATTAATTTTGTACAATGTCATTTATGATCATATGATCCTCCTTGAATAAATTTACCAATTATTTTTCTACCAAGATCTTTTGCAACTTTATTTTCATAATCAGTCATATCGGGATTTTCATCATCAGAATATTTCTTTTGCTGTGGCAACCAAATTTGTTTTTGTGAATGATATGATATAATTGCTTCATTTACTTTCAACGATATCAATATTTTATTATCAAGCATCTTTCGTAATAGTACTATTGGAGCCCAATGTTTTTCTGAGAAATGACTTCCAAACTAAGCATAAGTAATCGGATGGATATTTTCCGTAAACTCGAATGACTCTATACAAACAAATCCAGTCAGATCAAAATCTGGCAGGGGTCCATTTACCGCAACTCTGGTCATCTCGTGTGTTGGATGACCAAATCTCTTAAAGTATTCAAAACATTCTCCGTATCCAAGAAAACTTCCGGGATAACATGCTACCATATCAACTGAGATAACGTCGCTATAATCATATTTAGTATTCCATAATCCGTCGTGCCCGTATTCGATACAACTACGGTGGACATCAACAAGAAATTCCAATCGTGTAGGTCTCTATGAATTTTTCTCCTGAGCAAAGTGAGCAGCAACTGATGGAACGGTAAAACAGTTATTCAGTAATTGTTCGATAACATCATTATCATTCGTGTATTTCAACGCACGATTTTTCATTTCGTCGTGGAGTGATTCTGCACGATAAATATCTCCATTAGGCCGTACAAACTGATCATATTTCACGGATTCTGAACTTTGAAACAGCCAAACAGATACAGGGTCACTCTTACTGATATTTCTGATAAAATCAAATATATGATCATTATAAAATCTAATTGTTCTGTCTCGTGGAAATATTGTTACGGCCGATGTCCATGCGTGTGAATTATGATCAATAATCGTTATCGGAGCTCCCCTTGATTCACATTTCGATTTGTGTGAAATGTCTCCGGTTAACGTCTTCACTGTTATTGGAAATATTAATTTCTTCCCCAGCTCAGCAACGTCGCTGATAGACGCTCCGGTATCTTTAACTGATTCTGCCCACTCGTTTATTTTTTTATGTCTTAGATCCGTTAAACCGTTTCCACGTATCGCTTTTGCGAAGTGTTCTGTAACTCGCTCAGCTACACAATTTAAGCGAGAAAATTTCATCGGTTTGAGATCAGTAACGCTAGGTTTATCATTCAGCAGATACAACGCATAAACAACTGCAGTCACAGGATACACTCGTTCATAATATGGTTTGTCAATGCCAGTCAATGTTCCTTGTTTGGAATTTTTATTCAACGTGACGATGCTACTTCCAACATGTACATGGACAGGGTCACGTTAGTCCCGGATAATCCAAACGTCGTCGTCTGTCTGCACAATAAATTTTATTAGAATAAAATATCTTTGATCGTCGAGATAGTTAATAATTCTTCCTGCGCCCGAATCATTCATTGTAGCATTGACAATATTTTTGATTCTGAATGTTGACCACACATGATCCACATTATGATCGTGAAATTCCTTCTTGGCTTCACGGATACGATCAGTTATATCCTTATTTGTTAAAGCAAGATCTTGCATCGAAAAACTAAATTTAGATTCCGGCAGTTTGTCAAGATCAAATCTGGCTCTAGAAGGTTTAATTGCGGATAATCTCTCAAACTCCTCCATATTATAATTAAGGTAAATATGTGTTTAATTAAACTTTAATTATATATATATAATGACACAAGCAAAGAATCAATGCATATGACTCATGATAGGATTTACAACTCCTTGTAACAAAGCATGCGTAAACGAATTCTGTGGATATCATATGCAAAGCGTTCGACACAGGAGTCTAGGACCAAAACCGTGTTTATGGTGTGGTGTTGGGGTCAGAGGAGAAACTCAGTTATGTGTGAAATGTAGTGGTAAAAGATACAGAGAACTAAAACGATATTATGACACACACAAAAAAAATAATACCGATGGCGTCGAATCCTCCATAAGAAACGTAGAAGATTATCTCGCCAGATTTTCAAAATAATGATTTAAGCAAATAATAGTATTATACAAATGGAACAAAATTAATTTGTGAAGCATCCCATCATCAAGAATTACGAAGCATCTCATGATGGTGTAATCAAGAACTGTTGATTAAAAAAAACAGTCGGTACTGTTAATAATGCTGGTTATCTCAGATTTACTGCTGGAAAAAAGAGATTTTTATCATATAGATTTTTATACGAGTGTTTTCGTGGAGTCATTGAAGACTGATTTGTGATCGATCATATTGATTTAGATCCGAAAAATAATTATTTATTTAATTTACGAGCTATTACACAATGTCAGAATTCTGTGGAAATACTGGGAGGTGTAAGAAATTTGGAAAGCGGATTGTTAAGTCTGTAAATGTAGAGACAGGCGAAGAAATAATATTTCATTCGATGAATGCAGCTGCCAAATATTTTGATATTCACCCGAGTTCGGTTCAATATGTCGCGGATAATATAAAAAAAATCGGCATTTTCGAAGAAATTTGAACAAAAAATCACGTTTCAGTATACACACATGAAGCGAGATAACTCTGTCAAGTAAATATCTCTCTGATAGAGTAATTAAGCAGTTGTCCCGCTTGTTACTGCGTAATGTTACATGACTACAGTGATTATTTTTTTGTGTCATCGTAATCGTATTTCTTATCCTGCTTGATATATCTCTCTTTCCTGTATGTTACTTCGTCCCTGATAATTTCAGAAAAATAATGAATATATCGTTTACAAATTTGGTATGTAATTGTGTATATCTCAGCTGTGTGAATCAATACAGCAGCGAGTTATTTTTAAACAGCAGTAATACATTACTATCTGACAGACTCATTAAGTTGATTTATCAATCGATGTTAGTATCCTTGGCAACGGTTGATGTAGTACACTTTAACTCTGCAGGAATGTGTGTAATATTGTAGATTTCACGATTTAATTTTATATGAGTGTTTGGAAATTGAAATAAATCCACACTAAATTTACGATAATTGTTATTTTATTCAGTATACTGGTCGCACGTAAGTTTGCCTGCTTATTCAGCATTAAGTAACCTCATGATAATTTCTGAAAATTATATTTGTAAGAATCAGACAGTGGTGCAGTGTTATAACGTTGGATAATCACACTGAGACCTCGGGTTCGATTCCCGTAACAGAGGTATCGTCGACGGTACGGTTCGATGCCATTTTTCATAATTAGTGGGGGGTTCCAAACCCCAAGGAATTTCATGCAAACTTCATCACCACGTCAAACACGTGGTGAGTGTTGTTTTGCACTCACCCCGTGTTTGATATTGGGGGGAGTGTACATGAAATTAAAAAATATTTATAATATATAATATAATTATAATTTCTATATGGAAACTGGAACCCCGAAAAAAAACAACATTAGGATGATGTAAGCTCTTAACCTTGTGACCTCACTGAAGGGAATACCCCACACAAGACATTCTGAAGGAATTGTCTCCAAAAAATAAGCATCATGAGGTGCCTGTGGGCCATACGAAGGGCCTTTACAGAAAACTAGGGTGGACCCAAAGAGCTAGGGTCATCAACGGAAAGACCAAAAAAACTAGGACCTCATGACTTTACCGGCAATGAAGGGACCCCGTGAAATGGTTGACCGATCATCATTGCTGATGTTTATTTTTTGTTTATTATTATTATTATTATTATTATTATTATTATTATTATTATTATTATTATTATTATTATTATTATTATTATTATCATCATCATCATTATCATTATTCAGAAATATTTTTAGTCTGATTTTTTTATTTTATTATGATTATTATTATTTTTATTCTGATTCAGATTTTTATTTTATTATGATTGTTATTATTTTTATTCTGATTCAGATTTTATTATTATTATTATTATTATTATTATTATTATTATTATTATTATATTATTATTATTATTATTATTATTATTATTATTATTATTATTATTATTATTATTATTATTATTATTCAGATTTTTATTTCATTATTATTCTGATTAAGATTTTTATTTATTTATTTATTTATTTATTTATTTATTTATTTATTTATTATTATTATTATTATTATTATTATTATTATTATTATTATTATTATTATTATTATTATCATCATCATTATTATT
>JAECUM010086311.1:0-16907 GCA_016617855.1 Megalonaias nervosa | reverse complement strand
TCTGTTATTTCTTCTTGGTAATTATATGAATCTAGTAGGCAGTTATTTAGTTTCCAATGGCTTTTTCCCCATTTTGTGTTCATTTTTTATTGTTACATCTATTGCGTTATGGTCCCCAATTTTGTCTTTTAGTATGTTACTATTATATTGTTTTTATGATTAGTATTTATGTATGCTTGGTCAATTCTAGATGCCATATTTTGTCTTGTATCCGTGTATTCTTCCTTGTCTGCGTGTAGGCACGTACAAGTGTCAACTAGGTTGCTGTTATTTATTAGTCCTACATGAGAAATGGAATTTCTGTCCCATTTTTCTAATCCATTCTTCTTGTCTAGATTCATCATTGATCTTTGTTTGGCTCTCTGGTTTGAGAGCTTGCAAAATTTGACAAGGCTCATAAGCGAGCCCGGTCAAGGTCACTTTTTAATAGAGAAGGGCAATTTCATCTCTAATATAATTTTAGAAATTGTTTAGAATAAGCTTAGCATAGAGACTGATATACCTTTATTTATTAAAATAAAAATAAAAAAGAACATTATAGTACATAAGAAATTAAACGACAACATATAAATAAATTGATTTGACATAAAAATATTAATTATATATATAATTGATTTAAAGTTAAAATATATGAAATATGACTATATGAACTCGATCCATTGCCTTCAATTAATTATATCCCTTGAAATTACCTCCCTTGTCATCGCGTCGATGATACTTATATTCCATTGCTTGTGTGGTGCTGTTGCTGTTATAGTTGTTATTCGATTCGTTGTACTTGCAGTTGTTGGTGGTGGTGGTTTGTTGGTGGAGTGGATGGTTTCATTTATTGTATATATTATGATCAAGATAAAGGTAAAGGCTCGTTAGACGATGGTATTATCTCCTCTCAAGGTCAGGACGAAAAATGGATAAAACCGATTTGAAAGATCAGTCGTGTGCATGCTTCATCCAGCAGAACTTCTATGTTAATGAATGAACAGTATTTGAGCCATTATATAGTTTGCTATTAGGTGTAACGTGCATTTGCTTACAGTTTTCATTTGATAGTATTTATGATTATTATTAGTAGTAGTAATATATATATATATATGTGTGTATGTGTGTGTGTGTGTGTATATATATATATATATATATATATATATATAGCAGTTATATATATATATATATATATATATATATATATATATATAAGCTATGTATTGAAATTTAAAAAGTCAATCTACCTATCTATCTATCTATGTAAATGACTATGTTACTGCATTAGTTAATGCGTTGATTTTTATTTCCTTATTTGCATTAATATCTCAGTGGAATAATAATATTATTGAACAATGATAATATATAAAGGACATAGAATAATAACGAGTAATACATTATACAAGGTATAGAAAAGACCATTTGTCATAGTCACTGTCCAAAAATGTAAATGACCCAGATGACCTCAATATCAACGGCAAATAATTGGATATCGCGTCAGTGCTGGAGATGACAAGTTCAAAAGAACAAATATATTTGGACAAACGCACCAAAAATATGTGAACTGTGGTAATCAGTGTACTATAAGTATAAATAAATAAATAAATAAATAAATTAAATAAATAAATGAATAAATGAACTATTGAACATATATCATTAGGATTGCGGACTATTCAACCTCTAGGTTACCCAATCAAAGGCCCCTAGAGAAAGTTGTAATATTACGTAGCAATTGCCCACAAATAAACTCAGTCCAAATAAATCGGTCTATATTGGAGTTATAGAAATGACCAGACAATGAATCATTTCCACTCTTAATGAAATACTCTCGCGTCAGATGAAGATTATTTTGCATTGACCGGGGTCAAACGTGAAAAAAGATCGAAACCTCGGGTAACATTTTCTTTTCCATTTCCCTCTCCCTCACTACGAGGACCTCTCTTACTCCCTAACTACGAGGACCTCTCTTACTCCCTAACTACGAGGACCTCTCTTACTCTTGTATGAAAGATGTTGTTAGCAGTATGTATTTTCTCCTACAAAGACTGATCAAATTACGAAATTTTAATGAACTAACATTTTCAGATATTTTCTGACCGTACTTTACATACGCTTTCAAAGAGGGAGACTCAATATATATTTGACGGATTTTGCATTGAGAACTTTGGATCACTCTGTTGCTTTGGGTCAAGTATGAAGACGACGAATGGAATTAGGACTGTAATATGCAACAACACGAGTGCAGATTTTCAATAGTGAGCCATTGCGGTTGTTTTCTTTCATGTTCGTTGTCTTTGAAACAGCTTGAGAGAAGTAAATGTTCTTTGTCTCACGTGTATTTGGCGCTCGTATATCCATTTAAACGAAAAATTCACTTGGATGATGTTGATATATAAATATTTATCTCAAATGGACATGTGGGACTGTACACATTATTGAAATAATCACTTTCCGTGGCTTTTATTCAGATATCCTCTGTTATGATCGTATTTGATTCATAACGTAATACGTTTTAGGAAACAAGTATTACCCAATTCTAGCCAGAGAAACTTTCATTATCGTTATTGTACGGCTATATCGATAATAGTTGTTTCAATGAAACGAATCAGTCAAGAATAGAGCTGGTAAAATTTTTATAAAACACAGTTTAATAAGGTATTGCCATTGTTCTCTTGACTTCAGGGATGTACAAAAGAGATCCTTGATGAGTTTTTCGTGCAGAACCTTACTTCACAATCAAAGAAGTCTGATTAGGTAAATCCCTCAGGAGATATTAAGATGTCCAAAAGTGTCTCTGATCCATCTGATGGTTTTCTTTTTTGTGCTGCTTCTATTGAATCCCATCCACTACGCACTAATAGTTTCTCCGCCAGATAGGACCCACACGATAAATATTTCCGCCCATGTTCTTTTGTGATACATTACACCTCAATTCTTTATTTGTCCAAATTAATAAGCTGAGATAAAAAAGAAATACCGATCTTCAGAAAAATCAATTGCTGACTTTTTTCATTCGTCAGCTAAACTTCTGGATAAATCTTCACATATATAAAGAAACATTCTCTCAAAGCTGTCAGCAATGGAGTCCTCAGTATGAATCAAAATAGTCTAACTCATGGGTGCCCGCAGGATAGGTCATAGGGGGTCACGTGACCCCCCAAATTATTTATATATATATATATATATATATATATATATATATATATATATATATATATATATATATATATATATATATATATATATATTCCGACAAGTCTAATCATGCAAATGAAGCTGAAAATATGTCACAAGATTCTGTTCAAAACGCTTAGTAAATATTAGCTATAGTTTCAGACTGCTTACTATACTAACTCTACCGGCCGTGACTGACTGACCCCTCCCCCCTGCAAAATATCCTGCGGGCACCCATGGTCTAACTTCTATAGTTTACAACAAAGCTTGACGTTTCTGCTAGGAAAAATATATTTCACTTATCATCCAGTTTTGAAATTTATGACCAAATGTATGCAAAAAATATTTAATAGAAACCAGAGGGGGGGGGGGCGATATACGGACAATGGGACTTTATTGTAAAAAAAGGGTATATCGAATATATGGACAAGGGGAAGTTAACATGGGGTTAGGGTGGGGGCACTATACGGACAAGGGAAATTTAACATAGGGAATGTATTGGGCCTGTATACAGACAATAGGAATTGAAAAGGGGGGACGTCACGGTACTGGACACTGGCAACAATGTTGCAAGTGGCTGACTTCAATTGGGCGGAACAGCGTGGCAAGGGGCTGACCTGAATACGCGCTACTCTAGGGACAAATAAAGACAGACATAGAGACGTGGTTAAAGAGTTAGAGATACAGAGACATAGACATATTACACAAACATAGATTTATGAACACAAATCTATCACACAAAAAATCGACTAAAATTTTATTCAGGCAAGAGCGAATAGGTATCTTTTCGAGACAATGGAGGGTCCCTGAAAAGGACCTTTGGTGTTTTTGTTAACACCATTCAATTAACATAGAGGGCATCACACGAATCTTCTTCTCTTCCTCAAACGTCTTCTGACCTCAAGACCGTAGATTAAGACTCTCTTCAGACAGCCTTGTCTCCACATAGATCCTTCGTTTCCAAAGGGCTGTCTCTGTCATCTTCGTAACTGACCATGATGATTTGACATACATGGGATAGTCCGGGTTGAACAGCATCGATGATAGGAGGGTAGCCGATTCTACGTTAGTCTACATTTTGTAACTAGAACAGGTGAGTGGAATGAGGTGAACCGCGGTTATTTAGAGTTGAAGAGCGTACCGAAACGGATTGAGTTCTTTCACCAATCCTAACACGCGTTACAAAATTCAGTCAGAGTGCGGAGTCTGTCTTCCAATCCGAAGAGAGCTGCCTGTGAGGTCACATTTCCTATATCGGTGCGCTAGCGTCTGTGCGCAGTGAATCAATGTCACAGAGTTAGAACATGACGGAAACTAAGAAGACAATGAATGGGGGTTGCACCTGCCGTGGAGACGAGAAGTGATGGCATAGCAGCGGCTACCAAAACAAACACAGTCCTACTTCCAGAAGAGAACGATTTTAATTGGGATTTAATGGATTTTCTCTTACCTTCACAAGAATTTGTTCCGGTACCAGCACCTTCACTACCTTCTCCTTCATTACTGTACGTCGAGGATTTTAAACACAGAGACAGAAGGAAGAATTGGAGAAATTTGTGCAACAGCAGAAAGAAGCAGAAGAAGCCTTTCTCATTCAACAGCAACAGCGAGAAGAGGCAAGAAGAAAACGACAGGAAGAAAAAGAAGCAGAGAAGATACAAGGTCTATTAGAGAAGGAGGACGGTGAAAGTTAAACGGTAACGGTACTCTTTGACATTTTTGCAGAGTTAAGGAGTCTGAAACAAATGTATCAGACTTCTTTAATACGACCCAAGAGAAAAAGATCTTCCCGAGCCAAACAGTCCAACCCCGTCAACACTCCTACTACGCCTGAGATACCAACGCTAGTGATTTCTACAAAATCATCGAAAGCAGCAGGTCGAGAAGTAGGCCTTGACCGTGGCAAAGAGGTAAGGCAGTTAAAGCTCATTACTTCCCCTTCCTGACTTTGTTTTTTAAAAAACAAAAAACAAACACCCAACAGTCCTTTTTAGGGCCACCCATTTCTCTCTCGAAGAGACTATTCAATGTTTGCCAAAATCACTTAAAACTCAAAATCCCTTTCTTCCCCATGATGGACGTGTGTGAGTGCGTGAGTGTATGTCCTTATTATAAAAATCACAAACCAAGGGACACTTACGTTTTTCTTTCTGGTATATTCTCTGGTACAAATTACAATCGAATTTCACAACAAATCATTTAAAAAGTTCATTTTTCTTCTTCTTTGTCTTTTCACTCTCTCCTTTTTTTTTAATTTCTTCACTCTCAGGTTTTTTTTTCTTCTTCCTCACTTTCTTCTCGTCTTCTTTTCTTCTCTTTCTGAACGTGTCTGGCTTCTTCCTTTTCGGAAGGTACCTCTTTTTCCTGTTCGGAACTCCTCTCTCCTCCTGTTCCTATTGTTTCTTAGGGCAGTCTGAAGACCAATGTCCTTTCTCTTGACAATGATAACAGTTATCTTGACCTTTGCCTCTTTTAATGAATGTCTTACTCTGACGTTGTGGACATTCAGAAGACCAATGCCCTTTTTTCTGACAGATACAGCAAGTATCTTCACTTTTGTCTCAAAAGGACGGGGTTTAGTCCGTCGGCATCTCTGAAGAAAACCTTCGTATGACACCTCGCAAAGCTCTGATCAGAAGTTCGATCCGTGTTGGCTCTTTCTGCTAGGACTGAGAGTGAAATGAATACTTTGAGGGAAGACACTGACCCTTAATACAGGAAAGACACTGACCTTACATTGATATATAGGGGATCATGGGGTTTCAAATGTAGTCATTTGACCTTTCACAATCAAGATGAAACGATCGCATCATTTCGTGAAGAAAGGAGAAGAAAGTAAGAGGCAGAAACGTGACCTATCGCCTCAGACAGTAGCTGAAGTCTTGGCTCATATTCATAACAGCGATTTCGAAGATGACATGAGTGAACCACAATCCAGACCTAGAGAGTCTACGTCAAACCAAAGTTCACCACCAGAAACCCCTCAAAACTACTACCATATTCAAGAGACGGATAAACGCTCCTCTAGAAAATTTAGAACCACAGCCTACACGTACACGGTGATGTTTAATGATTTCAAGTCCGACGTACCGTTGGAGAAAGAAGAAGAGTTCATCACCGATTAGTGGAATTCTTTGTTAACCACACTGAAACGACAATGTAAAGCCAAAGTACACTTTCCATTTATCACGACATTTTGAAGTCACCTGTTTGGATCGAGTTTAGCAGTCCAGCAGAATTGAAACCTTCCAAAGTCAATGACAAGATTCAACACGTGCAGCAATCCAACGACAAGCTTCTCATCCCCGATGGAAAAGCGACACTGTTCATGAGCCACGTGTCTCTTCCCAAAGGGACCGGACAACGCAGAAAAGTGTTATTGCTGGACGACCTTCGCAGCATCAAGCCCAGCATTGTCCGAATTAACAACCCTCAAGACCAGATGTGTTTAGCCCGTGCCATCGTGTTGGGACGAACGTATGCTGAAAAAAAAAACAAAAAAAAAAAAACGACACGGCAGAATGGAAAAAAGCCTGGCAAACTATTCAAAAACAACAAAGAGAAGCAGAACTCCTATTAGGGCAAGCTGGTCAATCTAAAGAGACACCCTGTGGCATTCCTGAAATGCAAAAATTGCAAGACGTCTTAGCTCCACACTACACCTTGAAAGTACACCCTCAAGAAGTGCGCGGACCTCTGTTGTTTTGAGGCAAAAATTTCAAAGACGGAAAATACATTCACGTCTATCATCACGATAATATCTCGATGCCATCACAGCATCGCCGGATACCTGGGATACAGTTATTATTGTGAGAAATGTGACTATGGCTATAACAATCGAGTGCAAAACAAGCATTGTGAATCGAAATGTCCAGGATGTTTGGCTTCTAAATCTGACTTGTCAGCGCACTTTTGGCAGCACAGCCTGTTACCAACAACATCTGAAAACGCAAGGTTCACAGACGAAAAGTGCTTGTCAACTCCTGAGATAGTGTCCTACTTGTGGACAAACGATACGTAGCAATAATGCCAAGGAACACCTATGTCCAAGAAAGAAATGATGTCACATTTGTCACCAAATCGTTTACTTGGACCACGAATAATACATTCAAAAATACCACCCCCAACAGGAGGAGGATGAAGGAGGTGACCAGAGGAAAGGGGATTATATATTTTTCGATTTCTAATGCATTCAAGAGACTGACATTCACATTCCTAATTTCTGCGCGGCTCATCGAGCGTGCAAGAAGTGCATCCAAGAGCCAATCCTTAGTCATTGCTCTCACTGCAGCAAGATTCCTGGAGGACGTGATAAAATCTTTCGGGGACCTAACATGCTGGTTGATTTCGCCCAATGGATCTTAGACCCTATTGACGAAACGTGGAGCCAGGAGGACATCGAACGTTATGGAGATTGTCATCGCTATGCCACGGTGATTGCTCACAATTCTCGCGATCTGATGGACAGTTTCTTCCGAAATACTATACGGAATAAGTCACCGAAGACCCTAAAGTCACCCTGAACGGAGCAATAATCATCTGCATGCAAGTGGGACAAGTGCAGTTTAAAGATTCGATGAGTTACTTGGCCATGCCATTGAGCCGAATGCCTAAAACGTTTGGAATGGCAGAAATGGCCAAAGGCTATTTGTCGCACTTTTCAATACCGAAACCAATCAACATGCCGTTCTGCCACATTTGTCTGATGGTCACTACTATGCGCACCAAACAACGAGAAGATTTCTACGCTTGGTACCAGACTCACGCTTCGGAACCCTTCGACTTTCAGGAAGAAATGTTAAAGTATTGTCTTTCCGACGTGGACATTTTACGGCGATGCTGTGGACAATTTCGAGAATTGTTCATGGAGCACGGAGGGATCGATCCTTTGAAAAAAGCCTGCACCATTGCCAAAGCGTGTTCCTTAGTGTACCGCAAACGATTCATACCATAGGAGACCCTGGATGTCATACGCCCTCAAACGACCAATTTTGTCAAGCGTCGATACACAGTCAAAGACCTACGCTGGCTACATTACTTGTGTGCCAAGGAAGACAAATGTATCCAATATGCCCGAAACGGAGGAAATGAAAAGACCATCGGAACGTATTCGGTGGATGGTTGGGACTTAGAAAACCCAAAGTTTAACCGAGTTTAACGGTTGCTTATTTTACGGATGTACAATCCGCTACCCTCAACGGTACACTAAAAATGAAATTTTACAACGTACCATGGAATACTTGTACGAGGCTACTTGTCAGCGGCGTTTAAAGTTAGAACAGCAAGGATACCAAGTGGTGGCAGTGTGGGAACACGAGTACGATCACCGAAAACTGATCCCGAGTTTAAACACATCGTGGAAAGTTACAAGTTGGTGGACCCTCTAAACCCGCGGTACAGTTTGTATGGAGGACGGACGAATGCCACCTGTTTGCTGTATCACGCCGACGATGAGAAAGGAGAAGAAATCAAATACTTGGACGTGTGTTCGCTGTATCCCGCAGGACACCCACATTTGCTGACGGAACACGTTGACCTGGACAACATTCAACAATACGAAAGATTGATTAAATGTAAAATCTTTCCTCCCACGAACTTGTACCATCCCGTTTTACCTCACCATTGCCAAGGAAAGCACCTGTTTCCCTTGGGCCGTTCTTGTGCCGAAAAGTGTAACCAGGACCAACCTTGTCAGCACACCCAGAAAGAACGCGCCTTGACGGGAACGTGGGTCAGCGTGGAATTGTTCAAAGCTCTGGATCTGGAATACCAATAGTTAGATGTGTACGAATTCTTCCACTTTCCCAAGACAGAACAATACCATTAGGGTAACAAGACTCAAAAAGGCATTTTCGCACACTGTGGATCCCTTTTTGAAACTGAAACAAGAACCAGCATCTATCCTTCCTGGTGCCACACTCCAGAAGACCAAAGGAAATTCAGAGAGAAATACTTGGAACAGGAAGGCATCGCATTAGATCACATCGAGAAAAATGAAGGTCGACGATCGTTTGCCAAAGTGATGTTGAATTGCTTGTGGGGCAAAATGGCACAACGGCCGTGCATCTACATCGATCGCCTGGGTCACCGACACTCTGACATCGAAGGAGACCGTTTAGGAGCCTGAACGGACGAGCACCCCGACGACATGATTCTAACTTTTGCTGGTGGCGGTCCCAAAATTACGGCTACGAATACCGGACCCCCATGGAGAAGTGCACATCAAGTGTAAAGCGATAGGATTGACTCTCAGTTATCGCACCAGTCAAGTTGTGAAGGTTGGGGTATTGAAAGAAGCCTTGCAGTCTGGAGAGGATCAAGATTTTAAAGTGACCACCTACCAACCTCACAAGAATGTACGTTTAGCCACACACGAAATCTTCAGTTGGCCTTTGGAAAAAGTGTATCAAGTCGTGTACCAGAAGCGAGCGAGGCTTCCTAACCACTTCACTTTACCGTACAGACACACTGATAATGGTCAGAATATAAAAAGTGAAAACGTCAGAGACCGATAGTTCGTTGTGACTACCATTGCCACGCGAGAAAGATAAATCCTAACAAACAGACACCATTTAAGTTCGGTGATTCTCAAGTGGAGTGCGATGATGCACCTTGCGATTGCCACTTTGAAAGTCGTTTCCAAACCTTCCAAGGAAAGTGGCCTAAATATCATGGAGGACCTATCCCCGAAGACTTAGCCAGAGCTGGATTTATCTACTTGGGAGAAGGTGATACAGTCAAGTGCTTCAGTTGCGGTGTTTCACTTCACGAGTGGGAGCATAAAGATTCCGCTTACCTGGAACATGCTCGATGGTCTCCGCACTGTCACTACCTACCTTTGGTGGGACGACCTCAGTAATCTCTTGATGGATAATTTACAAGAGAACATTTGTGGTTTGCCTGTGGAGTTGAGAGAACGCATTTACCGAGAGTTTGTCAAAATACAAGTCAAACGCAAAGAACAATTGCATCCGTTATATCACCAATGTTGGAACCACTGATACCTGAATGCTATAAGAGGACTGATTCATTTGAAAGCGTTCCAATGGTCAAACATTGTTCAGCTACCCAAGGATCAGAAGACTTTGGTTGCTACTGATTCTGCTTACATAGTGTAAATACTACAACGAATTCCAGAGGACGATTTAGAGGATTACCAAAAATCATTTACGCTATGAAAGTTTGTCTGTACAGGAAAATTCTGTGCGGTGTGTGGTGTGTGATCTAGTGACTAAACTATTTGGATACGTCGACGGAGAACGATCAGTTCTGTGCAAAAGGTACACTTATTACCTCCGAAAAAAAGAGGTATAAAATCCTGCTACCATGCCACGACCTTTATCATTAATGATACAACAATTGCCGTGGAAGGAAATCAATGACAGTATTCAGAATGTGGCGGACTACCAACACCTTGTATGAGAACTATATCCAATGAATTTGGGTCGACGTGTGATGTGTGTCTTAGTGACATCCTTTCTGGGAATTTGTTTGCCAGTCGATTCCGTGTGGGCTCTTTCCCATGTGCACCACACAGTACCACCATAAACATGAGGGTGGTACCTTTAAATGTACACGAGAGACTCATTCTGTTAAAAGCCTTGCGCTTTCATCTAGATACTTCTCGACCTCTACAGGAAAAAATGATTCGTCAACCTTTAGTCACTGAAGATGTTTACGAAGATGTGAGTGTAGCTTGTGACTTACACCATCACTGGTATGATGTACGTGACTGGAAAAGTTTTGGTTTCGAGGCTTGGACAAAAGAATTGGCAAACTATGCCCAAGATCTGTGATCATAAATTCAAACGTTCAGTGAAAAAGTAACTTTTAAAACTGTGTTAGCCAGTGTCAGAAAAAGAACCCGACACCGAGGAAAACCATTCCATTCAGGACAGGACCATCATTGACATGGATATCTCCGAACGTCCATTCCGGGAGGACCTCTGTGTAACTGTGCCAAGTGTAGAGCCTCTAAGAACATTACACAGTGTCCCTAGGACACCACACATTCGTCACCAAAAATGTTGCACAGGGACTTGTTTATATTCCCCTATGATCGTTTCATGTGTATTTTATCGATGTCCTTTACCATTTGGCTTTTATGTATTTTCGTCTTTCATGTTCAATTTTAAAAATGCTTTCAAATAAAAGTGTCCTGAAAAAATTATAAAAACTCTTGTCTTGTCTGTCTTCGTGTCAAAAGTGACATTCCCTTCACTATGGCTACCTCTGCTGTCTCTGCTCCCTCTTCCACTACTTTCAAAGTCATCGACGAAAACTTAGATCGTGCTAGTTGGGAGGCCTTGTATCTTCGTCATCCTTTTAACATATTAATTGCTGGACCAAGCGGTTCAGGCAAAACCGAATTTGTCCAACGTTTGATCGAGCATAAAAATCATTTGATCGATCGTCCACCCCAACGTATCGTGTGGTGTTACAAAGTATGGCAATCGGCGTACAGCCTCCTGCGAGAAAGTCAAGGCATTCCATCGTGTTTGTGGAAGGCATTCCTGGCGAAGACGACGGGATCGTATCTGACCCCAGTCAAACTCATCTGGTCATCTGCGACGATATGTTAGGAGTAGACGAAGAAGAAATTAAACTGTGGTTTACGCGCAAAGGGCATCATCGTAATGCCAGTGTCATTTACATCACCCAAAATTTGTTTCAACAAAGTAAAGCCCATCGCACAATCAGTCTCAATGCTCATTACGTGGTCTTGTTTAAAAGTCCTAGAGATAAATCGCAAGTGCAAGTGTTAGCCAAACAGTTAGGAATTCCTTGGCTGACACATGCGTACAACGATGCCACTCAAACCCCTCACGCCTATTTACACTTGGATTATTTGCGATTTCGTACCGATCTGTTTCACCACTGGTGTCAACACGAAGGGCCTGTCGTGTACACGTCCCCTTTGACTAAAAAAAATCTATAAAATCCTCGGACACTTTTAGTTTTTCTCACACATCGTCAACATGAAGTCCCTTCAGTCTCATCTTCCCGTCAAACTGATTCGTGCCTTCTATGGCATCGGCCTCGAAAAAATCCACAAATATGTGTTCGTGTCTTAGAAAGCAATCTCAGAGAATCCTTACGATGGTTTATGGTGACAGCACGTCAATTACTGCAAGGCATCATTCACATTCCACATCAAACCAAACGATTTTTTAGAGAAACAAAGTAGCCTTGACGCAGCTGGCTGATCTCCGCATCGACACTGGAACCAAACACCAAATAATTTTGAAACCTGGAGGTAGCGGTTCTCTAGGAGATGTCATTGTTCGCTCCCTCTTAAAATGGGATCCCAATGCCCCTAAAGTCATCCCCAAGAAAAAAAAACACTTCCCGACCCAAACGTACCCAGAAGAAGAAGTGCAGTGGCGTAAAGACCAGGTCAAAGCCAAAGAAAAAGAAAAGTCCCCAGAAAAAGAAAAGCCCCCAGAAAAGTCCCCAGAAAAAGAAAAGACCCCAGAAAAGACCCCAACGCACCTTGAAAGAACGCACGTGGAAATATTTTACGCATCAACACACTTTCAAGTACATAGGCATCTTACCGCACCTGGTCAAAGCGTGCAACCAATCACACACAGTGACCTCTCCTTCATCAAGTTCTTCTCTGCAAGATCCACGGAAGCAACCTTTGTGGCTGTGGTGTGGAGAACGTGTGCCTAAAACGCAAATCGTCTTTTTCTACCAAATCTGTGTGGTGTATTGTGTCATCGGTGCTGCCATTGCCAATTTGAGTTTTTAACAAGGAGACAAACAATTGTGGACCATTTTACTGAGCAGTTGCATCGGTTACCTTCTCCCCAATCCTTCCCTGAAATACTCTAACAGTAACAACGGGAGTCTTGCGCCCAACGTCAGTCACCCTCCCAACAGTCACAACAACAACAGTCCTCTTTTAGACACTCCTCTGACCTCCAGTGACCCCTAGAACAGCAGAACTCTGGAATTATGATTAACCAATTTTATTTAACTTTACCCAGTGACAGCTCCATGTATGTGTTTCCCCACAATACTTTGTACTGTTTCACGGCTAAAGTACCTCAGGCCATCCAATTGGATCACGAAGCCCATTGGGAATAGGTTTTGGTCGAAAGGATTCACCCTACACAAATCAAAAACATCGTTGAAAATCAAAACACTTTTGAGGTCGAAGTTCTGAACGACCAAGTGCGACAATACTTGAATGAAAACGAAACTGTAGATGCCTCTATAAAACGTCCGGTGTCCCCCGATACTCCGCGGTACATCTATCTGTTGAAAATTCCTAAAGGCTATTATTTGAACGGTTAACATCTGGTGGACACGATTGCTGCCAAATTCAATGCGCTGTTTGGCAAAGCCTTGGACAAAACAAACGAAGTGTCACCATCGAGTACCATAAAGTGCCCCATCTCCTACTGATGAAATTTTCGGATGCCAAAAACGTTGTCCATTACATTTTGTCCTGAATTGTTTGACATTTTGTGCGGAGACCTCAAGATCGTCAAGGGTAACATCATGCCACCCATCGCCAACAACTTGACTTTGCCAAGTGTTTTCGTTACCCGGAAGAACTGAACCAAGGATTAAATTTTATCTTTGTGTACTCTGATGTGGTGGAGTACAACGTGGTGGGACACACGTCCGCACCGTTACTGCGAGTCATTTCTTTCAAAGCGGATTCTGCCACGACCAATGATGAGGAGGGTGGAAACACTTATCACGTTCACCGCGAATTTGTATATGCTCACTATTTGCCCGTCAGTAGGTCGTATTTCGACAGTGTCAACTATGGCATAAAATGAAATCTGGGACAAAATATTCCATTCACCAAAGGGAAAGTCACAGTGAAACTCCATTTTCGAAAACGATTTTCTCTAACGACCTGTAAGTCATGTATCCTGTGTGCCTAAGAGTCCCTTGACAGCGAGGACATGGATCTGGAGATATGCTGAAATCGACGTTTGGTTCGGTGGCCCCCGTTTTGAAACCAATGGTGACACGAGGATTGCATGTCTTGAAAGATGTCGCTTTGATGCAACGTAAACAATTTCTCCAAAATATCGTCATCGACAAACAAAATCCGAAAGCTTTCTTGAGAGCAGGCAAAAATGTCTTGCATCAAACTGGCAAACACATTTTGGGCCAGCGAGAAACTCCTATGAATGCCCCGGACGCTGCACAGTCAGGCATTCCTGCTTCTCTGACACCACAGCAAGGACAAGGCAGAAAGAGACGAAGAAGATTTAAACTTTTCTGATTATTAAATAACAGAGAGAAAAAATGATGTTTCGAGAGTCTTGCGAATGTTCCAAGTCGGAACTGGATTTGTTTGCCATGCCACCCACTATGATGACAATACAAGAATCTCAATGGGTAGAATTTCATCCCATCTCCTCTTTGATAACATCAGCCCCCATCGAATTAGATATCAAAGGACAGCCCGACGATTACATCGATCTGAATAGCGGTTACTTTTACCTGAAAGTCAAAGTTCTCGATCCGACTGGAAATTCTGTAGACGGTAACGAGGAAGTAGCTCCCGTCAACAATTTCATGAATTCCTTGTTCAGTGAAGTGGATATGTATTTGATTAACAAACTGATCAGTAGCAGCATGGATACTTACCCTTACGGAGCGTACCTCGAAAATCTCTTGAACTACGGAAAAAAGCCAAGAACACACATCTGGATGTCTGCGTGGTATGGAAACCTGACACGGTAGGCAAATTCAAAGACACCGATTTGATTGCAAATACAGAACCAAATCACAATGTGGCATTCAACGACCGACGAAACAAAATCAAGTATGAGCAGAGTTTAGAACTGATGGATCGTTTGCATTTGGACATGCGGGTTGCAAGAGAAGTATTTGCGGAACTGAGTCTATGTCCACCTAAGACTGAATCTCAGCAGTACCGCTTTCCATTTGATGGATGATCCTGCCAATTACAAAACAGTCATCGAAGAAGCCAGACTCTACGTGCGACGCGTGGAAGTGTTACCTAAAGTGGGAAACGAAATCAGTCACACTATGAGCAGAACGACCGCCAAATATCCGATACGACGAGTGGAAGTGGAAACTTTCACCATTGCTGCTGGACTCCGATCCAAGATCGAAGATCATCTGTTCCAAGGACAGTTATCCAAACGTTTAATCATTTCATCGTTAGCAATGCAGCCCTTAACGGAGCCCCCGATCAAAATCCTTTCGAGTCTGAGCATTACAACGTGTCCAACATTGAAGTTAGTCGAGATGGCAAGACCTTGTGCACCAGATCCTTCGAACCTGACTTTGACAAGAAGAATGACTTGAGGTCGTACTTGTCCCTGTACGAAGCTACTGGGGAGCTTGGGACCAACAGTAGTCACAGCATTTAGTACGACGATTATGCAGGAGGTTACACTTTGTGGGCTTTTGATTTCATTCCAGACCAAGGCAGCGACGAGGGACATCTCCATCCTATAAAATCCGGTCAGCTTCGTGTGGAACTGTTTAGTTTACTACAGCTCTACCGGAGACGGTGAGAGTCATCTTGTATGCCGAATTCAACAATACGATAGAGATCAACAGCTTGAAAGAAGTCATTCTAGACTATTAGAAGCTATGGAAGATTCTTGTCCCTCATTGAATGGTGAAGAATCTTTGGAAATGGAATGCGAGGATATCTTGGAAGCAGAACCCAAAGACAAAGACGAAGAGGTAATGGTCATGTCCAGATGGCCAAAACGAGAACAAGATTTAGTCTCCTGTTTTGCCAAACACCTGGCGGAAACAATTACAGGGTTGACTAAGAAAGATTGCTATGGATGTCAAAACGATCATCCCAGTCAAATTCAACACGATAAATGCCTAATGATGAGTCAAGAAGAAAAATTGGACAAGTATCTGGATGACGCTTGGGGTCTCATCTCGGAAGAGGCAGTGTTTCATCAGTGGTATGAAGACTTGCGTGATCATTCTTTCCCTCCATTGCCTGCTGTGGAATCTCTCTTGGCCCAGAGTACGGAGACGAAGCAAAGAGACAATTACTTGACAGAGATTTTCAACCAAAAGGTCAGGATTGAATTGACAACTTATCATTACCTGTGAAACAAGAACAAAACAAACCAAAATGGATACCTGGGAACTTTATTACCTTTTGAAAAACAGTTCGTACACCGCTTCTTGGATCCTGTCGTGTGTGCTAAAGATGAACTTCCTCATCGCAAATCTAAAGACCATCAAGCTTATGTCATCAATACGGACGACAGTCATCTCCCAGGAACCCACTGGGTAGCCGTCTTCTTTCTCCACGATGCCTGTGTGTGTGGAGTATTTTGATTCGTATGGATTGCTGCCTTTGGAAGACGACATCATCGACTTTATGAGAAGAAATGCCCAGACGACACGATACAATAATGTGAAATTACAAGGTACAGATTCCATGATGTGTGGACAATATTGGGTGTATTTTCTTCATCAACGCAGTCTTGGATATCCCTTAGAACATTTAGTGACTTATTTTGACCGTTATGAATATTTCTTCTCTTTAGCTAGGAAACGTAGTGAACATCAATGGCCAAATGACCTCCATCAGTGAAAGCTTAACTTGACGACCTCCATCAGTGAAAGCTTAACTTGACTTCACAACGTTGTCAAACTTGTTAAAAATGTGTTATTTTTAAAAAATGTGTTGATGTTATATTATGTGTTGGTTGTATGTTGGTTGAATAAAAATGTTATCTTTTGAAAAATGAGTGTTGGTGTTTTTGTTTTTTTTT
>JAECUM010086303.1:0-13005 GCA_016617855.1 Megalonaias nervosa | reverse complement strand
CTTTCTGATACGTGTATTTTCCTTGAAATGAAAAGTAAAACTATTGGAGTCTTGTTTAAGGCAATACTATTGTTAGAAATCAATTTACAGGCAAATGAAGGAATGACGACTTTCTGATACGTGTATTTTCCTTGAAATGAAAAGTAAAACTATTGGAGTCTTGTTTAAGGCAATACTATTGTTAGAAATCAATTTACAGGCAAATGAAGGAATAACTCTAGAGACGGAAAACACTAAAACGGCAAAACATACAACGGATTTTCTATCCAATGTGGTCTGTTTTCTGATTGAACTCAGATTTCATCTATATCATATTCCCAAAATATTCGAAAACAGGAAACACATTATATTTGGTTTATATTTTTGGTTCGGCGTAATTTAGCCTACTTTGGAGTAGGCGTATTTCCAGTAAAAAATATATGTAAACGCTTGAAAATTGTTTCTTGAGTAGTACCAACTACTACTGTATCTACTGGTGATTTTTTTTTTTTTTTTTTTTGCATCCGTACAGATTCAACGCAGCATCGATAAAGAACATGTCATTCTTATGTAGACTGATGCATGATTTTCAATTAAGATTTTGACGTATAATTTTAAATGTTTTTTTCTTTCTATTAAGACATATGTATATATATATATATATATATATATATATATATATATATATATATATATATATATATATATATATATATATATATGCGTGCATCAAACATATTAGTACAATTTAGTTTACTTATTTTCGAGAAGTAATCTTTTGAGAGCAAATCACCGCAGGAATTGGACGGTTGATTCTTGAGGTAGGCTTACTTTAAAGGTGGGCTTAATTTCCAATTTTTAGAGTATTACAGTGAGAAACTGTATCTACTTTTAAAGCCCTGAATACAAGTTCCTATAATCCCTTTCACAATCAAAACATTAAAAAGAAAATGAAACGATGCATGTTAAAAATGGATGGAGTTTCCTGCTTTTAACGTTCTTATTCTTTGTCGACATCGGTATATCTTGTGAGCGTATTGCTTCACTGTAAATGGTCAGTCATTATTTTGATTAAGTTTAAATGGTCAGTCCTAATTTTGATTCCGTGTAAATGGTCACTCATTATTTTTGGTTCATTGTAAATGGTCAGTCATTATTTTGATAACTTTATGTGGTTACCACAAGACTGAAGGGAAAATTTCAGTGGTATTTTTCGTTTACTTGAGGAGACTGGTTAATGAAAAGACATTGAAAGAAACTTTGATATAACCTTTTATTAGTAGTGTTCATTAGTGTCCAAACTAAGCACAATTTTTACCATTTTACTTTTTACGAGTTGCTGATAAAGGGTACCAAATATATTGGATCTAATTTCCCATTAAATGAAGAAGACGGCATTAATACGTTGTGATAAGTTTTCGCACAATATTTGCTTTTTGAAAAATGTAGTGTTTCTCCATATTTAATTGAATTTTATAGTATATTTCTAGACTTTTTTGTTTGCATCATTTTCTACGTTTCTTGTGGTGGAAAATGTGTTTGTTTGTGTCAAGATATGGTTGGTAGTTGTTTTCACTTGTTCGCTTTTCAAAAGATTTAAAATTTCACCTAATGAACTGACAAGGTGACAAATAAAGATAATGTCACCTTATTTGCACATGTTCGTTATAGTTATTATGTGATTTTATGTCTCGATAAACATCAACTTTGCCATTGTAGATTACTGTAATTGTGAATTTATTTCCTTTTGTGCCGAAAAATATTTTAAAAGTGCAAAATCTTCATATTTCATAAAATTAGATTAATTCGTATAAAATGATTTTTTTGATCTTTTGATATCCTTGGGTTAGTCTTTAGTGTTTGTGATTTTCCTTGTTTATCCCGACTTTTGGTTTTCTAGAGCTGACAGTGTTCATAAGTTAAAATGTAAATTTTCAAAAACAAATCTTATACTCTTTTCTTTCCATCTTCTCAGGTAATAATGAAATTATATTCTATCAGTGTCTCATCGACTTCAAGGAGACATAAATTCTTAGATAGAAGTTCCTGAAACACATTTAAGTCTTTATACTCACCTCTTTATATAAAATCAGTTTAAAGTTCTTGAAAAACAAATAATTTTTTTCCGTTTGATCCCTGTCCTGATCGTACTTCTTGAAGAATTCAAACTCTGCCTTGTCTCCGATAGAAACTATCTCTTCCGCGGACGTCAAAAGTAAGCAAGTTTTTGTTTTGTTGGCAATACTAGCCTGGCCCCAGGAACTGTTCATCCAAATTTCGCTTGGATTTGTTTTAAACGTATCCCGGAACTGACACGCGTAGCCGGAATACGTTGTTCCAATATCTAAAGCAATCACTAGATTTGGCTCCATCGCAGAGTCAGAGGTTGTCTGGATATGTGTGTGTTTGTCAGTCAATCAAATTAATCAATTAATCAGTCGTTCAATGAAGGAAGAGGACACCAAGTCCAGAATAGAATCTTTAATACTAGAATAAATAAAAAAATAAGAAAAAGAATATGAATACAATTAGAACAAATATTTGAAATTGTCGATAAAAAAGTGACTGATTTAAAGTTTATGCGAAATATTAAAAAATACCTGTTGTTAATGTTTGGTTCTAAATAATATTCACATTCAATACAAACTCACGAAAGTGGCTAGCAAATAGTACAACTCTGGCATTTCTTGTCTTTACGCAAACATTTTTTTTTTTTTTGTATTGTATATTTCTGCTATGTATGATCAAGCGTGTGGAAATGTTTATTTTCGTTCTATTTCCCTTCCTTCTTCAGCTATTGATGCCGTAGAATGAATGCATGTATGTGAATAGCTGTTCTCTCCATGTCAATAGATATAATACTACAATAAATCCAATATTGCTGAACCGCCCCTCCCCCATTTTTTTAAATACGTGTATATAACTTCAAGCGTACTTGTAGAAACACATCACACAAATAAAGACAAGAGAATAAACTATTAAAAACATCACAAGAAATATTTGAAATGGTTGATTCAACATGTTTGCGCTATATTAAACTATATATTGTTCAAAGGGCTACAATTTTGTAAATATTATATGCTCCTAAATCAACGTCATGGCAATCAAAACCCTCCAAAATAACACTTGATCTAAAAGTTTAAAAGTCCTCAATAAATCCTCTCGTTTTCTTTGAAATAATTTCATTGAAATCAGTTTCCGATCGTGGCCACACGTCCCTGTATATAGACGGTTCCAAAGATGGAGACACAATTGCAGCTGCCGTTGCAACACCCGATGACGCCATCTCGCGCGGGTTGCCATAAAAAGCCTTTGCATTAGCTGCAAAGCTAATCTCAAATATTTCAACTATATCATCAACTTTTCGGATTTTCTTTCAACACTGAATGCCTTTCAACACCTTAAATTTGACAACCGGTTGATATCCCGAATTGTACAGAAACATGACTTACGTATATAACTCGGTCTGAGAGGCATGCAAGGGTAAATAAAGCAGCCAAAGCTGCCCAGCAGTCATCAGTTTTTGAATAACTGACTTGGGGTATATATTTGGTCAAGTATGTGGAATGAATGAAAGCAAGCTTCGTAACACCATGTACATCACTGCAGAGCCGTATACATCATCTGGAGCAAATCACAGAGATAGGGCGGTATCGTGCCGATCGCGTATCAACACACACCCTTAACTTATAAATACATCTTAAACGGTGAGCATTGCATACATTGACAGTGAAACACATTCTTGTTGAGTGCATTGACATTCCACTTTGTGAGACAGATGTTTATGTTTTCAAACTTATAAAAAAAAATTTATATTTATTATTATGTTAATTTAATTAAGAAACTTTATGATAATGTAGCAGCAGAGAAAATCTTGGATTGTATCAGGGAAAGAGGTTTATATAACAAATGTTGATCCTATATTTGAAAGATTGCATACTTTTTACCTGTATCGTTTATATATACCTTTCATCGATTTTGAAGAACCTAATGTTTTATCTATTATTTTGAAGAACTTGATGTTAACGATTACTTAATCGGCACCATATAGCCAGTATAGTAAAACCTAATAATACATACAGAAAATTTTGTGAAGTGTGAAGCTGATAGTATAACAAATTATATTACTAACATCTCCGCTTTGGAACAGAAAACACTTAAGCACTACATACCCTTCTCAAAGGCAGAAAAATTAGTAATGAATGAATTAAACGTACTGCCCGCTTCCAAAATGAATACGGACAAATTATATCTGTAATCCTTCTGTATGACTTTAAAGGAGCTTAGATGTCCATATTTCTGTATCTTTATATAGTATACACAAAAACTAAAGACTGGATGAGTGAATGAAGAGAAGAACTTTGAAATGAGTTAGGTAATCTTCATCTCTTCTTCTGCATGGAACATTTGTGAAAATAAGCTTTGTGCCATATGCAAAGTGATCACTTTAATGACCTATAGTGTAAAATTGCATCACCTTGAGCTTTTGTATGAAAATACTGGTGATAGGTGTACGAGGAAGAAAAATCAACGGTACTAATCTCGAGCTGTGGATTATGAAATTTTGAAGATCGAGAATGATGTTGTTGTTGTTGTTATAGGGTTTAACGCCATTTTTCAGCACAAGATAGGCTATACATGGCGGCCAGCATTAATGGTGGTGGAAGAACCCTGGAAAACCCCGGGAAGAACCACCGACCCACGAGAAGCTACTGGCAGGCTTTCTCGCGTACCCACGTTAGCCGAGCCTGGACTCAAACTCACGCAGACAGAGGTGAGATGGCAGTGATCCGTAACGATCAGCGCTTTAGACCACTCGGCCACTCGGGGCCCCAAAGATCGAGAATGACAAGTACGCGGTGTAATATGAAGGAGCGTACACCTTAAATGGCCAACTTCCAAAGATATTTATACGACAAGCCAGGTAAAATTGTTCAACTAAAGTAGCACATAATGCCACGGCGATACACATTGGAAATACAAATATAATGCAAACTGCCAAAGCTATGTGCACGACAAACCAAGTAAAATCGTTACACTAAAATATCACATACAACGGGGGTGGGAAAAATCCAGCCCGTGCCTTGAAAGAAGTCGCCCATGCCTGACATAAAGCCATGGCCACACGCTTTCGAATGAAAGACATGATGGTCACACAATCATTCAACCTGGACAGAAGTGAAAGATTCTTACATAATGTGGTTTAAGTTTTGTTTCATACAGATTCTAATCAATCAAAATAATAGACCTACCTTTGAACATGACTTCGTCGCTACTCAGGTATATCAGTCGTAAACAGGAAGTTAAATAATACAAAAGGTGTAGGTCATGTGATCAAGAATTTTGAAGCTAGAGTCCATGAGTTAACTTAACCGTTAAGCCTAAGATTACAAGGCTTTTTTCGAATGATTCTGGAAACGTTTGTACGCAGCAAAATCGTGTAAAGATGTCATTCATGCATAATTAATTAATGTCATACATCTTAGAGAGAATACCTACAGAAAGGGGGGGGGGGAGGCACATCCTATTCCAGTGTTTAAATCTTTCAGATGTTTGACAATTTTACATATGAAACCAGCTAACTCGGACCTGATCATGGAACAAAATTAATTGAGTTTTTTTTCTTTCTTCTCACTAGTATCCGATAATTCCGGAAGGTTGTGGCTGGGGGTGGGGTAGCACTGCCATAAAAAACTATATGGTTATGTGCCCTGGTAAGATCCCTTTTATGAAATATTGTCTGTCCTAAAAGATCCAATTTTTCAATTTTCTCGGTCCCATAAGACCCCACAAGTACTAGTATGGGGGGGGGGGACCGTAGGTTAATATGCGGTAGACGGTATGGGGTCATAAGGGAAATTCTATGTTAAATTTCTTCATAGGTTTAACACGGAGATAGTATTACAGGGTCACAAGTGTTTATAGAGTCAAAGGTATTTATGGGGTCCAACGGGAATGATAACTTTTAATTACTTTCCAAACACACACCCTACAAATCAATCACGTAACTTTTAATTACTATCCAAACACCCCCCCCCATACAAATTAATCACCTGACCTTTAATTACTATCCAAACACACACCCTACAGATCAATCCAAACACAGACCCTACAAATCAATCACCTAACCATTAATTACTATCCAAACACACACCCTACAATCCATCATCCGAGTTTTTATTACTATCCACTCACACACAGCCCCCACCCCCTACAATCGAACGAAGAGGTTAGAAAGTGTTGATACACATACTTTCGCACAAACATGCAAACATACTATCATACACAAGGGTAGTAAGTATTTATAGACTCACTACTATAACCTTACATACAAACATTAAAGAAAAAGAAGGGGTAAAGGGATTTTATGTTTTTGTTGTCAGCAACACCGACATGCACAAAACATAAAAGAATTTGTTTTGGCAAGTCAGATTAGTATCTCCATGTATGTGTGTGTGTGTGTGTGTGTGTGTGTGTGTGTGTGTGTGTGTGAGAGAGAGAGAGAGAGAGAGAGAGAGAGAGAGAGAGAGAGAGAGAGATGTGGGTGGCACTGAAATAAGATATATGGCATATTCTTTTTGTTCCCATATAAACCGTATTCTCTCAAAGTTAACTCTGAAACTTGGTATACATTTTGGACCAGTGGTTCATGTATCCGTTTTGTTATTCAATACTTGTTATTTTTAGTATTTGTTTAACGTTTTTCTATTCATTTATCCATTATCTATACTTTCATTTTGAGGGCAAGTTCCAAAACCATCTTAAACATCTCTGTGAAATTTGGTACACATATTATCCTTAGTCCTTGTATGCTTTTAGCTATTCACAATTCTTCAGTTTCAGTATTTCTAATGTTTTCCTTTATTGTTTCCGCACTTAGAGATCCACAATTCACACTTTTTTCTGTCAGTTCATAAAAATGTTCATTTCAGGCTCATACATCTCAGTATGTGCAAGTTATTTCAACCACATCTAATACACAAGTCAAACGAGTCGCGAAAAGATGTCTTTTAGAACTTTCCGGAATAACTTTTTTTTTTTTTTTTTTTTACATTTATTTTTTTTTACAGCCGGAAAATTTACAAAGTGTGGTGTGTCAAGGGAAACAACCCATCGATCAAAATATGAATCCCCCTCAGCAGTTAACGGCCTTGGCAAATTCACTTTTACCCAGACGAACTTGGCAAGCCAATATCATAGGCCAGTAAAACTAGTGAAATATGTCTCCAAATAGTTAGTCCAGACCAATGGGCACGACGCATCATGGGAAAAAGTATGGTGACTCCATACTGTCACAAAGATGGAGGATGCTAGTCTGCGGTCTCACAAGCACCGAGCGGATGTGTTATGCAGTTATTAGTGAAAAATGGTAACATTTGTCACCATCCAGTCACCTTGAATCAGGCTGTCTCGGGACTTCATGAGATTAACGCCTTGTAACAGGCTAGTAAAGGTTTGTGCAAATGATAGTTACCGATAGGTATCGTCCCATTTTTAAAAAAATGTGTTTTGTTCGTTTGTTTTGTTTTTCGTTTCTTATTTCTTTGTTCGACAAATGCGCTAACTACATTTTTACGTCTGTCCACACTGTTCGGGACGATTAATGTAACTCCATCTACTACGTACTGTACAGGGTTTTTTGCAAGATATTCGTGAGCAAGTGAAAACCTGTATTTAATACTTGTACAGATGTTTGCGGTGGTAATAAAGATAAGCTAAAACATGAACATTGTACATTTATTGCACTTAGTACAGTCCTTGTACGTCACAATAACGTGCTAGCTATGGATTACTTTTCACGAATCTACAGTCCCAGTTCATGCTCTTAGACACTCAACCATTTGCATCCACCACCGCACATGCGCCTTGAACAGTCCACGGCTAAGTTTACAACAGATGAGAGAAAAGACTGCAGATGTGCAAAGAAATTCATTTTTTTATGAGGTTGAGCTATTGAAGAATCGACGAAGTAACAAGGTGTTTTCTCTTAAACTCTAATCCCATAGCCAAACTGGAGCACGTTGTGAGTAACTGAACATACATTGATAGGTATGGAGAAAAGGCCACTACTAATCGGGTAGACGTTGGCTAACTCCACAAAACCTACTGGTAGTCATTAGCTCTCATCATCTCTTCGAATGTGGGGTCGTATGGCAGTCCAAGTTTTGGAATCTAAGATTTGTGAAGAAACACAATGTATAGCACGATGCCAGCAGTATAGAACGTAGAAAGATGAAGTGTTCTGTATCAAGTGTAGCATGATGAAGTGTTCTGTATCGAGTGTAGCATGACATAGTGTTCTGATGATGGTCTTAATATAGCAATGTTCAGTATCGAGTGTAGCATGATGAAGTGTTCTGTATCGAGTATAACATGAAGTGTTCTGTATCGAATGCAGCATGACAGAGTGTTCTGATGATGGTCTTAATATAGCAATGTTCAGTATCGAGTGTAACATGCTGAAGTGTTCTGCATCGAGTGTAGCATGACAGTGCTCTGATGATGCTCTTAATATCACTGTCTTCTGTATCGAGTGTAGCATGATAAAGTGTTCTGATTATGGTCTTAATATGGCAATGTTCTGTATCGAATGTATCAAGATGAAGTTTTCTGTATCGAATGTAGCACGATAAAGTGTTCTGATGATGTTCTCAGTATGGCAGTGTTCCGTATCGAGTGTAGCGTGATAAAGTGTTCTGATGATGGTCTTAATATCACTGTCTTCTGTATCGAGTGTAGCATGATAAAGTGTTCAGATGATGGTCTTAAGATGGCAATGTTTTGCATGAAGTGTAATATGATAAAGTGTTCCGTATCGACTGTAGTATGATAAATTGTTCTGATGCAGGTCCTTGGATGAAGAGATTTGTAATCGTGTACTATCATCATCCAGTAATAGGGTACATCCGTACTGGTGGGACTATGATTGCAACTGAGCAAAATTTGCATAGGATCGGATATGAAAATATTCGACGGATTTAGAATTTTATAGGTGTAGTAGAAACTCATTGAAAGGACTGTGCATGAGAAAGAAAGACTTCTATATCACATGTATGAGGGCACACAGGGAAAGGCAAGCAGAAAGCAGTAGTAAAGTTTTTGTTTTCTTTTTGTGAATCTACACATCGGACGACATGGATATCAAAGTAAAAACTCCATTATATCTATGGAATCGGATATATTTGGATTTCTCGCGATGTTGGTGATGCAAAAGCATTCCAGCTATTTGACTCACAGAGGTCAAAGATGCAGCTTATCAGAGGTGGTCCGGAAAATTAGGGAAACGTCTAAATTAAACTACTAAAACTGTAAAACAGTACAAAAGCCTACTGAAAACCAGAGAATTATCTCCTTTTTCATTTTTTATAAATTTTTAGTAAGATCATGCAAATTTCGGGTGTTCCAATCATGACCTTGCGACTGAAAAGGGAGAGAGAAAATTTGAAAGAAATGATCGAATATGTCTAATTTATCAACAACAAAGTATTCAAGTTCTTGAAGATGAATTTAGTTTTGTTTGCATTTGCTCTGATTACTAGGAATTTAGAAAGAAATGTACTTAAGCGACCTACTATGTGCTCCCTACGGAAGAAATGCTTGTTTCGTTAATGGTCTCCACCGATCAACTACGATTTGTCAACTTCCATAATATTTCTATCGTGCTTTTTCATTTAGAGTCCCAATAATTAAGTAGCTTCCTGAAATGTATGTAAAGGAATAAACTATATTCTTCTTGAAATGTTCATAAAGGTATGCAGTATAATAATATAAATGACACGAGATTTATCTAAATAAAATATTGTATGCAAGTAATACAATATGGGCAAACGTACAACGTCGACTTTCTTTTGCATTCGCAGGTATGTTATCATGCACTTCTGTTAAAGTTAACCTTGCTCATTTTATGCATAGTTTAGCAATATTGTGATTTTTGTTTGACATGTGTAGCTTGGGGTACACGCCACAGAGGGTTTCAAATAAAATCATAGGTCGTATTGGATCACTGATAAGCAGTGTTACGTGTAGGCTCGTACAAAAGTAACGAAAAAAAAGAGTGAAGCCAACAAACTTTGTAAGTTTTAACAAAATAATTTATTTCCCTAGAAAACAAGGTAAAAATATGAAATAGGACTTACGGTTTGTGAATATAATCCAAAAATTAATCCTAGAATTGAAAAATATAAGTC
This sequence comes from Megalonaias nervosa, assembly GCA_016617855.1. Taxonomy (NCBI): domain Eukaryota; kingdom Metazoa; phylum Mollusca; class Bivalvia; order Unionida; family Unionidae; genus Megalonaias; species Megalonaias nervosa. The sequence continues at coordinate 2,839 of JAECUM010086303.1, read as the reverse complement.
CTATCACTAAACAGTTCTAAGTGAATCCAGGTTCGAATCTCGATGAAATTCCAATATGGAAGGCGATGAAGTCAGATGAGGTCGTTGTACAGAAGGCAACAGTTCCTCGTTGAATCACAATTTACAATGTTCCCGTTTAGAATTCCAGAATAAATTTCCACTGAATGTCTTTGTCCCAGAACTTTTCTAAAGAAGAGCACTCGTGTAGTTTTCTAGAGAATAAATTATTAAATTCCAAAAATAGATGAACTTCAGAATAAACCGGCATCAACCATAAAAAACCCACCTAGAGCTCTTAAAGGTGTATGATACGACTGAATAGATTTGCTAGCAAATGGCTGTTTTAAGCCGCGATGTTAGATCACATGGTGGCTCACGTGACGCGCTACGTGATCACTAATTTGAACAGCGCGGTACACAAATGCCAATTATCACGTAGGCTAGAATAGCCCTATCTAAGAATTAGATTCCCACGCTGGAAATGAATTTGAAAATAAAACTGTTTACAACAGAGCTAACACGTAGGCTGAACATGACCTTGTTAAAAGCCAATCGTTTTCGCTCTATGTTTACAAAAACTATGAACCAAGGTGAGCTAAAAATAGTGCTTAAGTCATACTTTTGGGTTCTAATCAAGTCAACAGAAGACTTAATTTTTTTCAAAAATATCAAATCCCGTGAAAATAATCATTACTATAAAATATAATGAAACAAAAGTAAAATAAAAAGAATTTAAAACTAACACATAAGCAATTTAATTACATATTCGTAACAGCAGAAACACCAAAAATGCATATGTAGGAAGTGTTTGTCACTTTCAAACATCAGAAAAATGAAATGAAAACAAAGGACTATGTTGCAATGTATGTAATGTAACTTACATCAAAGATGAAATTGAAAGCTGAATGAATCTTCCGGGATTATTATAATGTATGGGTTAGTTAAATTCGCAAGCGATAACAACTTGTTATGATCTTGAGGAAAAAACGAGGTTAGATTCCAAGGAATTAATTTCGTCTAATCAAGAAAGACAGCTACAAACCATGCAGCTATCGCACGTCAATCCGCTTTCTACAAGAATAGTTGTGAAATGTAAGGTGATGCATTAAATCGTACTTACATTAGACATACAAAGATAAGGATAACTTAGAATATAAAGAGAAACAAATGGAACACCGATGTCATTCACGCCAAACATTATTCAGAAAGAACCCGAAACTTTTAAACCACCAGAGAAAGTCAAGGAGCCGACAAGTAAAGATATCAAAGAAGGATCTTACGATAGACCAATCAATACGGTTTGGCCATTGTTCGCCAACATAATGAGTGGCACGGGAGACTGTATCTGAAATATACCCTTCAAACGTTCGTAGGGTTCAGTCTAGTGCCAATGCTTCCCAATAATCTGTTGTGACTCGACTTGGGATGCTAAAGATTAAACCAAACCTGAGGTGGACCGATGCAGAATGCACACATAACGGAAGATTCTGGATAATACAATTGAAAACTCTCGGGGCGTTCTGCCTAAACGAAAATGTCCAACCTTTTAATGCTGTCTTATTATAAGTACAGCCAGGTATCAATTTATAAGACGTATGGAATTTTTGCGATAATATTTAGCCAAGTAAATATTCCTCAACTCTTTACAGGTATTATTATTATTATTATTATCATTATTATTATTATTATTATTGTGTGACTTTTGTGTTTGGTGTTTGTTTTTGTGGATGTAAATAGTTTTTACCACTGACGAAGAACCTGTTTTGCTCGAAACGATGGGAATTCTTTTTGTATTTGTGCAGTTAGCATTTTTTGTCATATATATATATATATATATATATATATATATATATATATATATATATATATATATATATATATATATATAATTTTTAAAAAAATTATTTTATTTTTATTTATTTTTTATTTATTTATATGCTATTTTAATATAACATCGTATGTCGAATTTAACCTTTTCCAAAATCAAATGTATGTTCTACTTGACTTGAATTATTGATTTTTCATTTTATTCTGCAAACAACTGATACATACCTAAATATTTTCTGTGTATGGGTTGAATATCAGGATCATTATTAATAGAAGTAAATATGTTTATTTGGGCCTGGGTCTAGGTTATTGGAATTCCCCTACAATTTACCTGGTGTACCTGACCTTGTCCAGGTTTTATATTATAATTTTAGCAACAGACTTCCTAATAATAACTAACATTTTATTTTGTAAACATTAAGAACTTTCTAGAATTTTATTTTCCATTACGTAATGGTTTTTTTTTACAAAATGCCAATTGTGACCTGAGGTAAAATATAGGACTATATAATCTTGTCACTGGAAAGATTATTCATTTGTGATTAAGATCTAGCAGAATCAATATGTATTGTTGTTGTGTCCAGAAGTTCATATGGGCTGGAATTTATTTCTTCAAATTGTCCAATTCAGGTGAATTTTCCCTGGAAATACAGAGTGCTCATTAAAAAATAATATTCTTGGACAGAGACATTCACTGGGATTTATAGTGAATTAAAACCTAGAATTATAATACTGTGTTTCAACAAAAGACTGTTGGTACAACAATACAATACAGGCTGCAACAGGCACATTAACACCTTCAGCATAAGACTTGCTTTGCATTTCTACTAAAATTTATTCAAATTATTAAGACTTGTGTCTACAATTCTAAGATTATTTGGGGATTTAATTAGCAATTCCGTAAGTTATTTTTTCCATTTTCACTTTGTATTCTAGGGAAATAAATTATTTGTTGAATTTTACAAAGCCTGATGCTTTTCACTCTCTTCTGTTACTTATTTCAAGAGCATAG
>JAECUM010086300.1:0-15516 GCA_016617855.1 Megalonaias nervosa | reverse complement strand
TGTGTGTGTGTGTGTGTGTGTGTGTGTGTGTGTGTGTGCGTCTTTTCAATATTGGTCTTCTAGTTGTTGCGTTTCTTGTTCAGTTCAGATGGTTGTTCCTGTTATTTTCAGTTTGGATCTGTCCATATTCATGCTGTTGCTGTGATTCATTTTGTTTTTGTTTGCTTTGTTGTATTTCTTTTCCTTACTTGTCACTTTCTATAATGAAAACGGAAATAAGTCATTTGTTTTTATAGTATTATCGTTATTATATTAAACCTCAGCGCGTGCGATGATAAGCCTACATTGGTGACTATGACTATGAAGATATCTAACTGATGGAGCTAGTTCTTGAGTTTTCAATGTTTGTAACTAATATATAGAATGATATTTCTTTTTTCACTTTGAATCTCACATTATACGGTATGTGACATACCTACGGTCGATAACTCTTGCAGCAGTATCTACTAGTCAAAAAGAAAAGCTTGGACCATTGCGAATGTGATGTTAGCTCCCTTAGAACATATATCCGATATTATTGAAGATATTATGATCAATAGATTATACACTATCTAGAATTTTTACTGTCTAGGTGACACAAGTTGATTAATACTACTTATGTTTGCATACTACGTTTGATTCATAATTTTAAGACACTGTAATTTTGAACGTTTCAGTCAATTATAAATAATGTTAAAAAATCGACATTTTATTGTTAGTTGAGGATAACATGTAGAAATTTATTGTCTACTTTGCAGATTCATGCATAGTACAGTTTTAGATACTAAGTACCATAGTATCAGTCTGCTACGGATAATTATGAAACTGTTCTATTTGAAATGTTGTTGTAGTTAAGATGAAGTGTGAAAAAAGTAAAGTACTCTCAATTGCCGTGTTTTTCTATATAATTGCATAATCAGTAACAACTGGAATATCTTACAGAGAAGAAGTAATCTGAAATGATATCTGCTGGCGATGAAATGAATATTGCGCACAAGCTTTGAAATGAATTTGTTCTGTTTGTCAGACTTATATTTGAATTTTTTAAAAAGTCAGAATAGCGACACATTTTCAAAAGGAAGCAGTTATACAAATAATCAATTCAAATGGTACCAAGTTCCTTGTCTCAACTTTAACTTACAATCGTAAAATTATAGGAACAAGTAATCAATCCATTAGCAACAAGCTCCGTTGTAAAATTGATAGAAAGTGTATTTAGCATTTGTCGGATTTAAGAAGGTTTATAAAATGTGGACCCTCCCTTCAGTTCCTCCTTAGATGTTTAATATGACAATAATATATTAGAGAAAAATAGAATAAATGTGCAGTAACAATTGCACAGGAATGATGCGAACAAACTTCTGCCTTTTCTCAAAATATGCTAGTAAAATACTAAATAAAGACATCAGGTCTATTGAAAGCTGGCATGTACAGAACCAAAAACAAAATCACAACTTCAGTTATCCTGGATACCAAAGAAAGCGCATAAAAATCACTTCTTCACAAATGTCTGTCCATACAGCGAAATTTAATACACAACATACACGTTTCTAATTGAATTATTTATAGTTCATGCTTGGATAATTATTCTATTCCTGTTGTTTGAGAGTATGAGCCCAAATAGTCACACTTTTCAATAACTAACATTAATAACAAAAAGGAGGTAGCAAGTACCACTTACTACAAAAACAGTTTAATGCCTTACATTGATTTTTTAAGTATTTGTATTGCTCATTTTAAAAGAAGTCATACTTAAAAAATATACTAGTAACAGTAAGACTCTGAACAAATATACCAGGTTGAAATGTATAATTCGACTGTATATTGCTGTCATCCACTTTACGTGCTTAACAGCAACAAACATAAAAAAGATGTATTGAGATTAAGAGGAATTGGTCTATGTCGTATGCACAAAGATTATATATATATATATATATATATATATATATATATATATATATATATATAGCTATGTGTTGGGATTGGGTCTACCCGACAAATGATTTTGAGGGAAAAATATAACAAAGCTAAATCTTGTCAATAATTTTAGATTATATTTGAGATCATTATTACGTAGAGGTAAAATGTTTCCTTGGATCAGGACATTAGTATTCCCCCTGGGATAAACCTGATCTACCAGATGTTTTACATATTCTTTACTAAATGTTTAGTAAGACACACGACCATGTTTCAAATTAGAATGTTATGGAAATAATTTTGATGGCAAAATGACCCTCATCCTGGTTCTGTTGTTGTGTAATAGGTTTCTTATATATGAACTTAGTGGTAAACAGAATTACTCATCCCAGATCTTAACACCAGTTAGTGGAATTGGCTTTAGTTGTGTTCAGAAGATTTATTTATTTACATTATTCATCTGAATTAAAATGTGCTCATTGATTTAGGACTAAATCACTATTTTGGAACTATTGCGAATCCATTCAAGGTTATTTTGGATCATATCAGTGTGATACATCAAGACTGTAGCCACGTTAGGACATTAACGATTACGGGCACATCAGCACATTCAAGATTAGAATTTATTCAGAAAACCACTGTTAATTCATGTGGAATACTCCATACTTTTGGACTTGTGAAAAAATATTTAGGACTGTTTGGGGATTTAATTCATAATGTTGTAAGCTCTTTGTTAAATTTTCACTCTGTGTTATTGGGAAATAAATTGTTTGCTGAATTTTACCAAACTTGTGGGGTTTTACTCTTTCCTGTTCATTGGTTGAAGACCATGTGTTATGTGTGCGTTAATTGCAGGGCCACGTGACACACGTGAAGATTAATATGCATATTAATTTGTTAACCTGCATAAATGAACTCAAATAAACAAGACCGCTGAAACACATGTGAACCTTATGCAAGATTTAAATTATTCCTCAGTGCTGAGAGAAAGGCATGCTCTTCATTACAATGCTTATTTAGAGATGTTAACTTTGTATAGGGGACTTCTGCAAGCATATCAACTGAGTGAGATGTTCATTTATGTATTTTGTATTTTATTCATTGCAACTATGAAAGATAACAACCAGCAAAGGTTAGTTATTCAAACTGACTATTGAGACACACTACAGTGACTGACAACCTGGTCTTAGCAAGAATTCGATTGATACTGCATCACCTCTGGCTCTAATCACTGCGCCACATACTCCTCTTCATGTATATAGAACGTCTACTAAACTTTTTATGCAGGTTAAATTATCTCTCAGAAACATCCTCACATGTTCGTCAGAGCGATTTTATATATTTTCTTACTGACAATTGTTATTCTTAAGCAAACCTACTGAAAAATTTACGTTTAAAAGTTATTTTCCCTCGTTAAAATATTGTTTAAATATTAGTTTAACTGGTATTGCTCCGATGCTCATTTTAAAAGAAGTCGTACTTAAAAATATACTAGTAACAGTAAGACTCTGAACAAATATACCAGGTTGAAATGTATAATTCGACTGTATATTGTTGTCATCCACTTTACGTGCTTAACAGCAACAAAAATATAAAAGATGTATTGAGATTAAGAGTAATTGGTCTAGAACCTATGTTCCCAGTGGTTAATTAATTCATTCAAAGAATGGTTAGATTTTAAGGGGAGAGGGGTGGGGATAGAGACGGAGATGCAAGAGACGTGTATTCATTCATGTACGGATTGATGTGATTGGTCAGCATTTTACAAGACGTTGTTGACCAACCATCTTCAAAGCAAACTAAAACGAGAAAGAGGGGCCTACCGATGTAATTGTAACAGGATGATCCGGTTGGGGTCAGATTGTAACGAAGACACTAAGATCAAGTACGTGAATAAGATGTTTATTTATGTTGTGATTGAAAAATGATTAAATCTGACACCAAATTCGTGCAAATGACAACCATAGATTTAGCAAAACTATGCGCAATCAGTTAAACAATTTACGAAAATAATATTGTTAAAAACTTAAATAAATCATAATATGTTATTTAAAACGAGGAATCAGAAAGAATGAATAGAAATTAAACACGATTTAGTTACAGATATATCACCATGGATTATCACTGTTTTAGAAAAACACAAAATTAAACCAATTTTTATACCACTTAGGGTGATCAAATGATAGATTTACTCAACTACTAATATGGGACGTGAACCGCACTCATTGTTTTGAAACAATGAAGGATAAACATAAACAACTTTCGTGTAATGCTGTACGCGGAAAATGAAACCCGGGTACATTTTAGACCAGATATAATACGTAAACATTAAAAGTATTCACAATTTCATGACAGTAATGCAAGGGATATAACTTTGTCAACAGGTTAGGGATTTCTTTTCGAGTAGTATGCCTTAAGATAGTATTACTGTCCTGTATTTAAGTGTAATATTTGATAACTGTCTTCTCCTTTGTAATATCAAGAACTTAGAACGGACTATGTCGTCAATGTTACAAAACCCAGAGAGAGAGAGAGAGAGAGAGAGAGAGAGAGAGAGAGAGAGAGATTTTAAAGGGAGCTTTAACAATATTTCAGTCATATCGCTACGATGTCTGCAGTGTGGCAGTTTATAGTGATGTCTAGCACTGGGGCATCATGCCGCAGAACTGTAGCATCATGTCTCACCCAATCACATTACCCTGACCAGTCCTAACACTAACCTCTTAATGTTGAGCACCAAGAGAGAGAGAGAGAGATTTACTACGAAAACTCGATCACTATATCTGAAAACATCTTATCTAAAGAGTATCCTTACAACTGGTCATTGTCCTGTTTTTCAATAATAAGACAGCAATCTTTTAGCGTGGATCTAATGAAACCAATCTTAACATGTTATTTAGATGTAAAACCAAAGAAAGGTCTTGTGAAGTATTTTTGAAAAGCTATTATAGGACATAGACTGACATAGATGGAGTATATACTGACTTTTAAATCTGAAATAGCTAAAGGAAAAGGGTTTCTTGCATACACTTTATCAAACAGACTCATTACTCGTCTTAACTAAACGTGACAGCAACTTACAGCAACTGGGCAGTCATAAGAAAAGATTTATATGACTTGAAACAACTGTTTTGAAATGATGACAATGCATTAAACACAGAAGTAGTTAAGAAACATGTTTCATTAAGCGATTACCGAATTAAACTAAAACATATAGATATTCAAAATGAATTGAACACTGAAGTGGATGTAAATAGCAATCCATCGGGCGTTAGAATGGAATAATTAAGAAAGAAAATCGATACAATCAAAGCGTTTTCATGAGCAAACGAAACATTTCTATCGATATGCGTTGAATCAAGATGACATAAAGCTGAATCAAGATGACATAAAAATAAATGTAGGGTATAAAAATACATCTTGATAAAACTCGTGATCGATATCGAGATCAAGGAACGTATTAAGGTGCGAACCTACCCATCAAACATTATTAATAATTTATGGATTTTACTATGTAGCATAAGCTTTACCTGATTATATTTTGCACATAATATGCGACTCAAAGCAATACGTCATTCCAGTAAAATTCAGACTTGCACACTTTTTGTCAGCTTACAAACTGAACCGAAATCTTTTTTATTTTCGTTTTATATCGGATTAGAATAGGACAGTAAATATATTGTTACAAAAGAAGTGCAAGCACTATAAGTCAAAATAAATTATTGACATAGTATCTAAAAGAAAACAATATTTAACGTTTGGAATTGAACAATAATCCCAAAATGTTTTTATATAAGAGTTACAGCAAGAAAAAAAGCTGGAAGCACGAACATAAACTGTTACTCATCAACATTTTTAATAAGTATAAAGCCACAATATCTATCTATCTATCTATCTATCTATCTATCGAATAATAGATCGATCAATTGATGGAGAAGAAGGAGGAAGATACTGTTGATAACGATACTAATCCTCCACCAGTAACGTGTTTTCCTTATTTTTTTTTTCTTATTGATTTCGCTCACAACATTGGATCTTGTATTATTTTAATATCAGCTCAATTCCTAGCAAGTTTTGCATTTTAAGGCTGTCCATGGGTCTTGTTTGCTTCTAATTATTCGCCAAACAGCGGAGTCATATGGCCCATGATTGCTTGACGTGGTTACGCAGGTATGCACTTTCAATAATAACCTCTTAATATTCCTAGATAAGTTTCTTTAAAACTTCATTCTAACGCTCAGTGTTTTCTCTGGCTTAGAACGCTAAGTGTTTTTTCTGTGGCTGTTTTCTTTTCGGGATTTGTAAATTTTAATAAAATGTTAATTAGTTTTATAACTATGTGATGCAGAATAAAATCCTATGATTCAAACTGTATATAAGAGACTGTACAACGATTCACTTAGTTTGGAAATGCCTGCGGTTTATACAAGCTGGCATAATCATTGTCCCTAATCTTTGAATAACATATGTATAATTATTCGAAATGGGTTGAAGTCCAACAGGATGAATTTGTATATTTAATTGCAGGCAAGTTCTAAAACGATGAATATGTATTTTTAATTGCAGGCAAGTTCGAACGTTACATCGCTCTAACTGAATTGAGAATATACATTGCCAGATAACGTTTGCATAGGTAAACAGTGTCTTAAAATGTTTCGATTAATTTCAAGAAAACCCACTGCTTTTTTATTTCACAGAGAAAATATCTTTTTTGTTATGGTTCAGAGCAAGATTAAAATTTCCTTTTTCTTTTTTGTAGTTTTCATTTATCACATGCTTTTTAAACGTATTTTACAGTGTTGTAAACTCTCATCTCATCTCATCTACGCCTGTGGCCCATGCTGGGGCATAGGCCGCCAACAAACTCTCTCCAACCATCTCGGTCTTGAGCAAGTCTCTCCAGCTGTCCCCACGTGTGGCCTGTCTTCTTTAGGTCCTTCTCCAGGTCCCGCCGCCAGGTGTTTCTTGGCCGGCCTCTCTTCCTTTTCCCCTGTGGGTTCCAGGTGAGTGCTTGCCTGGTGGTACTGGATGCAGGCTTACGGAGTGTGTGGCCTATCCATCTCCAGCGCCGTTGGAGAATTTCTTCCTCTGCAGGCTGTTGTTGTGTTTGCTGCCACAGTTGTTCATTACTGATTTTGTCTGGCCAGCGAATAAGGAGGATTCTTCTGAGGCAGGTGTTGATGAATGTCTGGATCCTTTTCATATTGGTTGTGGTGGTTCTCCAGGTCTCAGCTCCATAGAGTAGGACAGGTTTTACGATGGTGTTGAACATTCGAATCTTGATATTAGTTGTCAGTTCTGTGGATGACCAGACATTTTTCAGCTGGCAGAATGCTGTTCTTGCCTTGCCCATACGGGTCTTAATATCAGCATCAGTTCCACCCTCTTTGTCAACTGTGCTGCCAAGGTAGGTGAAGCTCTCTACCTCTTCCACCTCCACACCTTCCAGCTTGATGGGTGTCGAGTTTGCTGTGTTGACCTTCAGGATCTTGCTCTTTCCTTTATTTATATTAAGACCAGTGCTTGCTGATGTTTTTGCAATGATGTTGGTCTTTTCTGGCATCTGTTGCTGGGTGTGGGAGAGAAGAGCCAGGTAATCGGCAAAGTCAAGGTCGTCCAGTTGTGTCCAGAGGGTCCACTGTATGCCATTTTGTTTGTGGGCTGTTGATGACATCATTATCCAGTCTATCACGAGCAGAAAAAGAAAGGGTGACAACAAACATCCTTGTCTCACTCCTGTCCTTACTTGGAAGGCGCTGGTAAGTTGCCGGCCATGGACCACTCTACACGTCATTCCCTCGTAGGAGTTCCTTACGATGTTTGTGATTTTTTCTGGTACTCCATAGTGCCTCAGCAGCTTCCAGAGGGTCTGTCTATCTATGCTGTCGAAGGCCGTTTCGTAGTCGATGAAGTTGACATAAAGCGGCGAGTTCCATTTCAGTGACTGTTCCAAGGTTATGCGCAATGTTGCTATCTGGTCAGTGCATGATCTATTTTTGCGAAAACCAGCCTGTTGGTCTCGGAGCAGTGGGTCGACGGCGTCTTTTATCCTGTTCAGTAGGACTCGACTGAACATTTTGCCTGGTATGGATATCAGCATTATACCTCTGTAGTTGGAGCAGGAGCTGAGGTCACCTTTCTTTGGGAGCTTGATGAGATAACCTTCTTTCCAATCGGAAGGGACTTGTTCTGCTTCCCAGATTTGACTGAAGAGTGGGTAGAGCATCTTCAGGACTTCTTTGCAGGTTGATGTTAATACCTGTTTCACACCTTGCCACTTGTTTTCTGTGGCCTCTTCTTCTAGCAGCTCTTGTAGGGTCTGAAACCTGTTAGAGAGTGAGATGGTAAACTCTCTTTGTTTAAGCGGATCTTTCAAAAGCGTGGTGTTGTAGCGCTGGCGGTGGTTTGCCCCTGCTGTCCAGTTTCTCTTCAACTTTAGTTTCAGCCGGGCAACAAGGAGATGGTGATCTGATGCAATGTCTGCCCCTCGTTTGACTCTGACATCTTGTAGAGATCTTCGGAATTTCTTCCCAATCCACGCATGGTCAATCTGGTTCTCTGTTGTTGAGTCTGGTGATACCCAAGTTGCCTTATGTATGTTTCTGTGTTGGTAGACACTTCCACCAATGACCAGGTTGCTGGTTGCGCAAAGGTTGGCAAATTTCTCCCCATTGTCATTCATCTCCCCTACTCCTTGCTGCCCCATAACTTCTTTATAGCCCCGGTTGTCATTCCCAATCTTGGCATTGAAGTCGCCCATGACGATGGTGATGTTTCGTCTCGAGCAATCCTGTAGGATGGTTTGAAGTCTGTTGTAGAAGCTCTCTTTCTCTTCTTCTTCAGCATCATTGGTTGGGGCATAGCACTGGATAACATTCATGTTGATCCTTCTCTTTTTTTGTATGGAAGGAGGCTGTGATGATTCGTGGGCCATGTGCTTCCCATCCAATAAGTGCTCCCTGAGCTGTCCTGGAGAACATCAAGGCGACTCCCTGGGTGTGTGACGCGTCCTCTTCTTCATGCCCGGAGAACATCAGCAACTCCCCTGTGGCAAGCCTCCTTTGACCGGAGCCAGTCCATCTTGCCTCGCTGATTCCTAGAATGGTAAGGTGGTAGTTTCTCATTTCAGCGGCCACTTGTGCTGTCTTTCCTGTTTCGTACATGGTGCGTACGTTCCATGTACCGATGGTAGTGGAGGTCCTGGTAGATATGATGGTCATCGGCCTGGTAGCTTTCCTAGGCTGGCTTTCGCTACTCGGCGTCATAAAGTCTCCTGCTGGAGGTCCATCTTCTCCCAGTTCCGTGATGTCTGTAGATTTGTTTGCTTGCGTTTCTGTAGCTTTGACTTTTTTTACAGGGAGGGGTTGCTAGCCCCTCGCCCAACCCTCCTCCTTTTCATCCGGGCTTGGAACCGGCAATGGCGGAGTTGTTGTAAACTAGATTTTATTATAATATTCACACGTGTAAGTCATGGATTTATTTCGCTTCAGATATTTACTTTTACCCTGGCGATTATCCTCCACAGAAAGATAAAACAATGTAAATCGAAACCTGCTAGAAACTCAGAAACAGAAGCGTGGAAAACAGTTGAGAAATCGATGCAATTTTCTTTTTCTTAAGAATCGACGTACAATAGATAGATTTATTTATCGATTTAAATATTTTCAAACAGGAAAAGGTAAATCACTGTACGGAACATACCTAGTCGTTGATGCAATCATAAAGCATTCTTCTGTGATGTGAATTATTATATATTTCAAAGCGAGATACTGAATCTGTCAGTAGGAGAAAAGTAACATCTCCACAGCGGCGATACCATTTTTATCCCCTTATGGCCTCTCTCTCTCTCTCTCTCTCTCTCTCTCTCTCTCTCATCAGGATGTACAAATCACAGATCACAGATATGTGTTAAATGTAAACCCTCTAGTCTACATTAATGGAATGACTGTTGTGCTATCAAAGGATGCCTAAAAAATAAACGCCAAACAGCAACAAGCAGGCTTCAAGTATTAAATTGTTTTAATAATTAGTTTTCTACATGAATCATGGAAACTGCTAGTGACTGAACTTACATGACCGTTGCTATGTGTACCCATACAATATTGTATACCTGGAATTCTCTGTGACATACGGTACATATGTTGGAAGAAAAAAAAAACAACATTAAATATAGTAATACAGTGTTTTAAGTAGCAATTTTAACTCGCTTCACAATCGTATTTGAAAACGATGGATAAATGAAGCGTTGATTAGTGTTGATTGTAAACCGAAATTAAGTGACAATCGAAATTGGGATACAGCGTCTGGTACCGAGCTAGACGGCATACTTGCCAAGGTCACACAAAAATTTACGTTTGAATGTAGAAATAAACAAAATGGTAGAATGTAGCTGTTATTGCAATGGAACAGAATAGAGAAATCACGTGCAAATCGCCACTCATGGCAATACAATGTTTTCACTTCACTCGTGAAATATTTCCGTATATCTCCTCAAAAAAACCCGTAAATATCCGCAATACATTTTATAGAATCGTAAAACAATACATTTATTTCATGATGGTGTTTTGATCACTCTTTATGATTGCTCCATTTCAGACAGATCCATACATCTATTACCATGACGCACTAGGCAAACATTCATTATGCGAGCGTGACATCACTATCGGCTGTAAAGAAAGATAACAAAGATTCTTTCACTGTGCAGTAATAAGTCTTGCAAATGACATCCTGTACTACAAGCTTGTTTAAATCTGAGTGAGTGGTAATAAAGCTACTCCGTGACTCTACAAAATGTAATAAATATGGCATGTACATACGTATTTTTATGCATATTTTATTTGTATAGTTTGTTGGCTTTTCTTAATGATTATGTTTTGTGTATCTGTATTTTGTACGTGACCTTGTCCAAAATCAAGTTAACGGTGTACCTAACCAGTGACATTTATTTTGTAAAGAACACAATACCTAGCTGATATCTCTCTATCATTGTGGATTAACTATTCAGGTCATTATTAGTAGTAAACATGTTTATTTCGACTTGAGTTAAATATAGTCTTGATTCTGATCTTAGAATCTTCCAGAATCGAAATTTACTTTTAGTTGATGCAGTAGTGTCCGAAAATTGTACTTGAGACCTAGGTCAGGTAGGAGGTATATTATCCTGTTGGCACTGAAGCAGTATCAGTCTCATTAATGAGTTCAGTTTTTGATTTGTATGGATTATTTATTCAAATTATGCTTAAATGGAATTACAAAGTACTCAATAATATTCTTAAACTAAAACATTAATTTGGAAATATGGTGGATCTAGATAAGGACATTTTGCATTATATTATTGGTATGGATCAAAAGACTGTTGGCACATCGCCGCAATCAAGGCCATTGGCACATTATCAAATTCGATACTAAAGCCACATCATCACATTCAGTATTGTAATTTATTTGGAATACCACTGGAATTCATTTGGAACCTATACATTTGGACTTGTGATAGAACATTTAGGACTATTTTGGGATTTAATTCGTCATACTGTAAGTTCTTTTCAAATTTTCACTTTGTATTTTAGGAAAATAGATTATTTGTTGAAATTTAAAAAACTTGATGGTCTTCGCTCTTTTCTGTTATGTAGTTTAACACCATAGAATCGTATCAGTATATAGGAACATACATACAGTACGTGCATAAATACGTACGTATGTACATGTTATCTGTCTTACTCTTTCGTAAAACCTTATTAACAAAGAAAACGAATTCTTATATACAAGATGACAGATGTATTTATCTTTAACATGTTTGCTGAATATTGCTTTGCTTTGTTATTAACATAGATATAAAGGTAAAATGTAAACTCTAAACGCAATTAGCTGTAAACACATTACGTAAAGGGCCATAATGTTGTCGCTCCAGACCATGGTTTACACCTGGTTTTTATAAAAATGCTTCTTGACATTCAGTAAAAAGTCCGATTGTTATTGTTATTATTCAGCTATTTCTCATTCAGTGTGTTTCTGAAAAACAGTTTGCTAACTTATCTCTTGGGCAAGAGAGTAATCGACTTTCGATCTCACTGAGAGATATAAAATGACTCGACACAATTGTGTTAATGAGACACGTTTATTTCTTTGTTAGTAGTAGTTGTCTTTATTGTAGTATGTGGTTAATGAGATATAGTTTAGCTTTCAGAAGTGGTAGCGGATGTGGGTTCCACAGCAATTCTGTATTATAGGTGTTGAAGTCAGATAGCTTTCACATCAGCCGCAGTATTGAATTGAAAATGTGGCGTAATATTACTTTATGTTCAAAATAGATTCTAGCCTTAAATGATCTACTTTAGAAACGAAGCTGCGTCACCATAATGCCATTCACAACTGAGAAATTGTATGTCGGGTATCCCTTGGTAAAGGATTAAACAGTTATTTTTGTATGCACCAGATGACTGTGTTATCAAGTCAAGAAACTAATTTCATTGCATACATACCATTAGACACATTCCATTCAAAGTTTGAGACATTACGTGTGCCTTGTCAGATTATTCGTGTCGTTAGCCCCATTTAAACTAATTTGTACGTTTGTTGTTATTTAATACATGCTTGTCTAATGATATTTAAGTTTTAATTTGTTTAGATGACGTTTAAAATTTCTACAAAATGGAACATTAACGATTAGAACGGAAGTCAGCTGCTTCTTCTTCTTACAATCTATACTGTGTCGGAGGAAATTGTACAATAGATAAAAAGATGAATGTTGTATATTGAATATTGTATATTATCAAAGTTAAGAATAGGGCATTAATCCAAACATTTTCATTTAGGCAAGAAAAGTTTTGAACACGATGGAAGAAAATCAAGTGTAAAGAGTGAGTACGAAGAGGAAAAGATGAAAAGATGAAAATAAATATAATGAGAGATGAGAGGATACACAGAGACTTCTACTTTCTCGTGGAACGAAACAGCTCGAATATGGCTGCTTTCTGTTTCGTATAAACATCATTTTGTTGTAAGATCAACCAAGGGCGTGGAAGCAAGTATGATATTCGAGAAATGTTGCTTCATTCTATAACATTAAGTCGGATGTTAGCTTGATATGAAAATGACACATCCGCATATAAGAGAATACATAGTCTAGCTACATAGAGCCGTAATGGTTTGGAATATCTCAAGACGTTGTACGATGTACCACTCAAGACGTCAATATATTATACGTGGTAGCACTCTCAATAGAAGAAAAAGTGTTGCGAGGTTTCTGCAAGACCACATCTAAATACCAAATCAAAATGTAAACACGTGTTGATCATACATTCCTTTTCCCATCAAAGTTAAAATAAATGCAAACGCATATCGTTATGTGGCAGGCTGAGTATATCTTCATTTCTCTTTATCCTCCTATTATTATTACTACATTGATTCGCTTCCTCACTAAACCTTTGAATTATGGTATGATATTCTGAACTATAAAGAATTGATTGATTGATTGATTGATTGATTGATTGATTTTTTTTATGGCGCACTAGCACTGTTAGGCTATTTAGCGCCATATAAAAGGTTATATGTATGATCAGTTAAAAATAGTAAAAGGTTTCATATCGACCAGGATACCAAAACCAAACAGTTGAAAGTAAAACGACAAAATGGTAAGGGTAATATAAAAAGCTTCCCGATCAACGGGGAATATAAATGGTGTATGTTAATAAAGACAGATGAAAAGTTATTGAAACTAAGGGATGGCATATACAGTACATAAAAATGCTCAAGGTGATGGCATAAAAGTTATTGCTTAGAAGAAATGTTCTACTTCTTTAGGGAATTCTATAATACAAGTGATGTTTATTGTATCAAAAAGTTCCTTCATGTCATGCAAATTGCAGTACTGATTGCGCGTAGGTTGCAGGTCGAAACACTCTATCATAAAGTGCTTAACAGTGAATGCATCATTGCAAGACACGCGCTCTGGTGGGTCTTCGCCATTTAGTATGTGGTAATGGGTTATATTGGTATGACCAATTCTAATTCTTGCAATGACTATCTCCTCCCTACGGATGGTTCTGTAGGAAAGAGCCCTCTCTCCTAGGGTTGACTTGATGGTGTGAAGTTTATTATTTACTGCATCATTCCACGATCCCTGCTACTTCTGACGTAAAGACTCTTTGATACTAGGTTTAAAATCAGTATAAGGTATTTTAAAATCAGATGGCTCTAGTGAGTGATAGGGCCATTTTAGCAGCGGGATCTGCTTTTTCATTACCTTTAATGCCAATATGGCTGGGTAACCAACATTATACTATATTGTGGGAGGTACTCAGCTCCGTACTTTTTTACGAGAATATTGGTTAATAATGGGTTCTCCAGTTTTCTATTGTGTGGTGACTGAAGTACTGATAGTGAGTCGGAGAAGATGCTGCTGTTTAAAATACGTTTGTTTTCGATATACTGCAGAGCAAGGTCTATTGCTTTGATTTCGGCTGAAAAAATTAATTGATGTACCGTTTGGTAAGCAAACTTGTTTGTTTTCCACTAACGAAGGCTGTAGCAGCCATTTCATCATCCTTTGATCCGTCAGTATAAATTCTTGTGTACTTTTTAAATTCGGTGAGGAGTAACTATAAAGGAATTACGATTGATAAATGGTACGCATTGTATGTGTATGGACCCCGATATAGACCGCAGAATGACCATGGACACCAATATCGGACCTGCACGTGTTATGATTAGTGGGAAACTTTACAAAATATGTCAATGCCTATACAGATTTAACAGTGAAATGATAAAATGAAGACTCGCCAATAAGCAAACAATGATATATGAGACACTTTCTGTATCTAAACCAGCGGTTCTTAACGCATGGGTCGCTACCCCATTATGTTTTGAATGGGTGGCCGAGACCAACCTTTATAATTTGAAATTCATAGCCAAGTGGGGGATTTTTGCAGCATTTCATGGGTGGCGAGGCAAACACC
This sequence comes from Megalonaias nervosa, assembly GCA_016617855.1. Taxonomy (NCBI): domain Eukaryota; kingdom Metazoa; phylum Mollusca; class Bivalvia; order Unionida; family Unionidae; genus Megalonaias; species Megalonaias nervosa. The sequence continues at coordinate 667 of JAECUM010086300.1, read as the reverse complement.
GCAAACCTAATCTTGGTCGGCGCCCAAAAGGTTAAGTTTCTCTGATCTAAGCAATTAAATAACAAAGGCGATAACTCACCTGTCAGGTATTTCAACTGGGAAAGGCGACATAATGAACAAGACCTATATCGAACAGGTTGAAATTGCATTTAAGTAGGATGTTGTCATTTTCATATTCATATCAGTTAAAATTCAGTAAAGCTATTTAATTTTCTTGCCAAAAAGACAGAATACCAAAGTACACAGAAAACGGTATGACTGGACTCGTTATTTCATGCAAATGATAAAATGTCTCCAAAGCAACTCAGGCAAAACAATGGTGAGCACACATTAGCGGGACGCGAGACACAGCAGTCATATTTCCCGCGGCGATTGTGGCGTAATCCTTGTAGACAAAAGTTGTTTTTTAAGGTTTAGATCAACTTTTTCTTTTTCTATATTTCCTAAACCCCTTGATGGATTTTCTATATATTTGAATCTTAATGTCATTCAAACAATTCATTAGGTGACACGTGCCCTTGCTCCTTTGACCATAGGTTCAAGGTTACAGTCATAGAACACTCGTATTAAGGTCTTAGTTGAAGATTTTAACACACTCTGTGTGTGTGTATATATATATATATATATATATATATATATATATATATATATATATATATATATATAT
>JAECUM010086291.1:0-11513 GCA_016617855.1 Megalonaias nervosa | reverse complement strand
CACGCAGGGCCAATCTGCGTTACTGTCCCCTGCCACCTAAACATACATTAGATTAAATGACCTTATAACTCCGGATGTGGTACCAAATATCCTGAATCATTCAAGATAAAATACAGCGATGTAGATAATGCTTCTGCTACTTTTTCTTTTTCTCAATTTTGAACTTTTAATTATTTTAGACAGTGTTGCTTCTTTATGACAAAATATTAGGCATGTTTGTAATACACGAGTGAATATGTGTGTGTACGCGCACGCGCTTTCATTGTCCCCTAAAGAAGACAGTTTTGGTCGAAACGGTGTGAAATATTTTTTGAATAAACGCTGTGTTCATGAACCTAAGATATATATTATTTGTGCTTGTGTGTGTATATTAATCTCGGTTGCTTTGATGCTTTTTTATTCCAGAGACATATTTAGCGCTATGACACTTTGTCTGAAGTTAATGATGTTGGTTAGTTTGTCCGTATTGTGCGTTGTCGTTCTATTATCTTCTTTATTTATTATACGATGCTCTAACCTTCATTACTGAGGGTGAAATGAAATTTACAGAGTTCACACTGATCGACCAAAGTAAGTACACAAAGGAAGTTGAAATGATTGATCTCCCAAGCAGCTGGTTTAGACTATTTTCGGCTGGGAGCAACAATAGACATGTGTGAGTGATATTACTACTGACTGCATAAAATGTATGGCAATGTAACAAAATTCTTTGAATATCAAAACAAATTCAATACATAGAACGTTGTGGGAATGTTTGTTTTGTACTTTGTATGCTATATTTGTCTGAGTATCATCTAATGAAAATGAAGAATTTTTTTGAACTTTAATAAAACCTGCCTCACGTCGGCCTCCACATGGATAAATGTATACCAATGCGACTTAAAATAGTATGTTCTTAATATATAGTGAAACTCGTCAAAATCGAAACCTCATTATACCGGACGACTAATTTGTATGTTCAGTCCCGATTTTATTCCCCTTATTCAATACCATTTTGCACCAGAAAACCGAAAACCGAAATAAATTTTTAAGCCGACATTTCAACTGTACGCTTGAAGAAAACCATACAACTGGAACTCAGTTCAAACCTGAAAATATATTTACCTGCCAAAATATTAATACAGGCTAGAATAAACTAAGTACGGTAGAAGGCTGATATGTCTGACCAAGACCCGGAAAATGTCCCTACGGCACACGAAGTTAAAACAATACTTGACACACGCACCAACAGAGATTAGGGCTGACAGTTGTATAATCTGAAACTCCTTGCACCAAACAAATGAGCCAGATTTAAGGCGAATTATTAATAATTAAATGCTTGTTGGTAAGCCATTTTAGAGAGACTATGTTTATTTGCCTATTATCTAGTTGTATTTGATGCTGTTAATTTGGATGTTGTTTGTTTTTTTTAAAAAAAATAGTCAAAGCCTTATTAACCAGGCAAGTGACTCGATTTTGATGCTTTGCCGACATATCTACAAGGCAATATTCTAAAAGTTTCATTCAGTAATATACCCTGAAGTTTTCGATCTTATGCAGAGATTTTAAAAAATTGCGATTACTAAGTATGAGCATTATTTGGCTACGGTGCAAGAATTTGGACCATTAACACAAGCCACATACCTAAAAGAAAGATAAGAAAAAAAGAAAAAAAAAAAACAAGATAACGCTCCACGCCTACACGCTTTCTTCAAGCCAGGCTCCTGAAGTGTGAACATTGTGAATTATACGGAGTTGATAGATGAATTTGAAAATGAATTTACAGATACGGAAGACATTTTAGAACAATAAAAAGTGTTATAATAAACTTTGCTATAATGAACGTGCTTTTGATGGACAGAGATATTAAAAAATGAATTTGGTCCTAACGTGTACATGTTACAAAGTTTAGATAGTTACAATCACTTATCAGGAATTTGAAAAAGACATTTAAAGATATATATGATGATAGAAGAACGGCTTTGGATGGATTTACCAAAGAGTTATTTTTTATTTATTTACTTTTATATTTTACTTTTGTTGTGGATGATATAATAGCAGATGACTGATTTCTGGAAGACTTTGGAGGGGGGGAACGAGAATAATCCATGATTTCAAACATGAAAAGCTCAATAATCCTGGTCTAATTTTATCAATTGATTTTGAGAAAGCACTTGATGCAATATGTTGCAAAAATTTATGACTAGAACGTTACTTTTTCTTTCGGGATTTAGACCGCTCCGGTGGCCTAGTGGTGAGAGCTTCCGTCTCGGATGCGAGAGCTCGCGGGTTCGAATCCCGGCCGAGTCGCACCAAAAACTTATAAACATGGTGCTAACAGATTCTGGCTAGGCGCACAGCATTTAGAGGTTAGCGTTCGGATTGTTCGGCCTGATGTCAGGATAATGTGACTGTGTGCATTATGATATCGCATGTCTGCGGCATGATGTCCCAGTGCAGGGCCGTAGAGAGCAATCACGCGCCCTGGGGTAAGAAACACCCGGGCCTCTCTTAGTTCTCATTCAAACAAAATTTTTCTTTTATAAAATTAAAAAGTGTTGTTCGGCCTTGGTCCTCTTACAGGCCCCGCCCCGGGAATATATCCAAGGTTGCCCCTCCTCCCTTGTCGGCCGTGCCCCAGTGCTATACATCATTATAAACTGCCACAATGCAAATATTGTAGCGATATGACTAAACAATTGTTAAAGCTACGTTAAAAATCTAAATCACACACACACACACACACACACACACACACACACACACACACACACACTTCCTGGATTCAATAAAATCAACGTTAGAAGGGAGATAATTCATGTACATTCCAAAACGGATATAGGTAGGAGTTATTTACTGCATAAAGATATGTTGCCAAGGCATACACATTCTCCAGAATATTTATTTTGTTTGCTGAGATTCACTTGAAAATTATAGAAAGTTTAACATCAGTTAAATTACTATTAGTATGTCATTATGTTGAACTTCAAATATATTTGGATGGAAGGGAAAATTTCCTCTAACGCTACAATGTATGTATTAAAAGCAGTTTATAAAATGTCAATACTAAAATTAAGGTAGAAAACACTCTGGCAATTTTCACTGGCCCATTATTTAAATCAGGTGTTAGATTGTGCCAGGACTTTAATTCAGATTGGGATCAATGACATTTTGAAATGTTATGGGCAGTTTCTTCAAGCCAGTAAAAATAATCTGGGTCTGAAGATGGTTAAAACTGCTGATTTAAATAAAGTATTAAATAGATCAAGGATGATAAAAGCCATTAAACACAAAACAAATGGATATCTTGGAAGGAGTGTTTTCTTTTTTGGGTCCATATTAGTCATTAAGTGCACTAAACTCCTACTTAAAAGATCTCTCTCTCTCTCTCTCTCTCTCTCTCTCTCTCTCTCTCTCTCTCTCTCTCTCTCTCTCTCACACACACACACACACACACATGAATTAACGAAAAGGGTAAAGTTAGAAATGGAGGAGAGAAACAATTCTTGGTTGGTAGCAATGCTAATTAAATCATAATAATGACATAAATGAACTGTTAATACATTTAATTGTTTCAATTACGTCTTACCGGTTCCTTAGTTTGCAGGGTTTATATTTCCAACTCTTTTCAGTATGCTAGTGCCTATGTGAAAGCCAGCGCGTTTAGTGTTCAAGTAGTTAACCATGCTATGCTTGTCATGCTCAACTTACTTCATTTAAACCATCTTCTTGTTTAAATCATAAGTGTGTTATACTTATTTAAATATGAATGAAAACAGACGCTCAAAAACTAAAAGAAGCAACTTATGAGTTTGCAAAGGATATGGTGATTATTGGCAGAAAGTTAAGAACTACAGTTTGTAGCAGACACACTGGACAGAGTTGTGCAGAATTCATTCATTCCGTCAATATACAGTTGCTTTTGTTCAATCTTAACTGAGTTGGAAAAACAAGTATGTGTATTTGTATGCAATATAAATAACAAAAATGTGTAGCATGTGCGCTATACCTTGATGCAACATTCATTCTCTACATTTTCATCGAAAATAAACTAAGTCAGCCTCGTTTCCTTTTAATGAAAACTTTATACATCTCGTGGTACATTAATGACACACCGTTGATAAAATAGATATATATATATATATATATATATATATATATATATATATATATATATATATATATGTGTGTGTGTGTGTGTGTGTGTGTGTGTGTGTGTGTGTGTGTGTAAAGCTGATATTTTAATGTGTATAATCATCACTTTATTTATCTATCCTTTTTTCATTTTATTAAATTTCTTAATTTCGTTTTGTTTTCTGTTGTTTGTTCCTGGTTTGTTTGTTTTGTATCTTTTTAAACTCTATATTTGTTTTGCATTTGCTTTTTGCCAGCGAGCAGTCTGTGGGAGTGTCAAATTTGATAAGGGAGATAATCTCGCCTCACCTTAATTATTTGTTCTGTATATTTGATGAGCGTCGGAAGAAATTCCATGCGTAGCCACAGGCATTTACCTCATGCTATCAGTACAACGATGCGTATAGACCTACGGGATTTATCAGGCACAACTTGTAGTAAAACGGGTTGGACAGGTAGATCACTTACAACGATGGGCCAACTGACAACTGAAGAATGCTTCCCATAGAAGTTGAACAATGGAGGGGATGCGTTGTTTACAAATATAGACTGTATTTTATCGCCAGAACATAGCCGTGTGAATTAACATAAATTATTGTTTAAAACGTCATATTTCATGTAACATACGGGTTTTAAATGGCAGACCCTAATAGACTAACGCCGTATCTAAGGATATATCGAGGTCAATAATCGTGATTACTGATTTCCCACGAATTAAACAGATCCCGGTGCTGTTTATAATAGGAATTAGGGACAAAGGTCAAGTCTAGTCGTTATAGAGTACTATATCATTATTTCTTTACAGTACATATGACAAAATCTAATGTACCGTTACACGTAACCGATATATATATATATATATATATATATATATATATATATATATATATATATATATATATATATATATATATATATATATATATATATATATATAATTCTTCCCTGCAACTAATACAACTTATGTTCTGTTATAAGTGTTATGTATAAAGTTACATGTACAGTCAAACAAATTTGTGCTATAATGATAGAAGTCAAAATTTTACTCGTTCCAAAATGTAAGTAACTAAACGCACTCAACCTCGATCGAATCCCCATTTCTACCTTTCTGTTGACCGATTTACTTCCTTACACACCTGCATACCAAATGTCCATCTACTCATCTTCTTAGGCGCCTATCAGGCGGCCATATCTAAATCAGATGTCCAATCTCCATCCAACCTTACCCTTTGACAATAATGACTTTTCAGTGCTATATTCATTATCAGTATAAACAATATGTCAGTATTCCAATCAAATGTTATGTATTAGTGCTTGGCACGTAACAGCACCTGTGAAAATTCCTTCATGCTTTGTATCTAGTAGGTACATGGGATCGAAATAGGAGAAAATGTGTTTACATTCACATGGTATACTAACTGAATAATATGATCTCCAACCGGTTTAAACATGCATGTAGAACTGTGGCAGATTTATGTATCGATAGCAGCGAAGGAGTGAAAAAAATTGACACAAGCGACAGCAAGATGCATATTATTTTCTCTCTGTGTGTCCGTGGGAGAGTGTGTGTGTGTCCGATTCATCATTTATTTAAGTACAGTTTTATCATACTCGTATTTAATTAATAGTTCAAGTCCACAGCTGTAACCCAATATGGCCGTTTAACTGATATGGTCTATTACAACTATTTGTTATACTGATATAACTTATTGTGAATACTTTGAACTGGATATATATCGAAGATTGATCGATATTTGGTAGTATTGACAGAATGTCAATCGGATCAGTAAATAATGATGCAGGGTCCTACACTTTGATTGAACTCTGTTTTGAAATAAATAACGACTGTCGCTTTATAAACTTGTTTTAGCTGTTGACCAGTATTAGTGACCAAATTATTCTCATAAATAACCTTTGCACTGCGTATGGTAAGGACAGGGGGTTTCAGCTGGACATCACTATAACTAATTAATTAGTTTATTTATTAATTTAATAATAAATCAATTAATGAATGAATTAATTAATTAATCAATTAAATAATAGTCATCCTAATAATAAGGATAACACAATTATTGATTATTCAGTAGTCTCTGTTTGCTTTTGTTTATTTGCATGGATTTTTCAGATAATCAGTGCACGTAAGATACTTCTGATCAGACAAGGAAGTTATACATAATGAAATGTAAATAAAAACGGGTGGATACGGTTCCCGTTTATTTTGCAGCACATAGCAAATTTCATGAGTATACTTACACGAATATTTGTTTACCTTTACAAGTAGGTTCCACCTCTCGTATTTTTTGGATCCAATAAAAGAAGGAAAGGTGAAGGACACATTTTTTAGTTGCTCCAGAACATTTTCATTGTTGAGAAAGTTAACATTTATGTATGTTTTTCACCTAAGTTGGTTGACAGATAATGTTTGATTACTTTAATAAAACCAGGTGGTATATATATATATATATATATATATATATATATATATATATATATATATATATATATATCTGCTGCCACGTCCAAGCTCATTTCTAAGTTCAAAACTGTAGATGTCGAATCTGAGAACGCAATCCTCTGAGAGATTCATATCAGAAGCAAGACTCCAATCTGACTAATATCTTTTTGTACTTATCTATAAGGAGATAGTGATTTTAATCAGATTGCTGTGTACTCTCATATTCAACCAATTCACATCATTCACATATTCATTTTCACACCAGTCCATATGATTCATATATTTAGATTTATACCAACCTATATCATTCATATATTCAGATTCTACCAATCCACATCGGTCATATATTCAGATTCAAACCAGTCTATATCATTCATATATTCAGATTCAAACCAGTCTATATCATTCATATATTCAGATTCAATCCAGTCTATATCATTCATATATTCAGATTCAAACCAGTCTATATCATTCATATATTCAGATTCAACCAGTCCATATAATTCAGATATTCAGATTAAAACAAGTCCATATAACTGCTATATTCAGAGGCATCCAGTTAGGCGTAACCTGAGCAAAGCATAAACTTGACTTCCATTCGGACGGCTCGTCTAATATTATGTAGCGTAGGGAATGTATGCATCTCTTGAAAGAAATATTTCGAATGTGGTACACATGACAATTATTAATTACTAATTATAATACTTCTTTAAACCTCGTTAGAATTTTTGTTGAATCCTTCTCGACTAAATTGCAAAAGTTCTATCTTGAACTGATACACTATTCATACTGCATGTATATCCCAATCGTCAGATTAAACGTGATGCTTGAACAACAAATTGACTATTAAATCAATGACTATGATATCATTAACATCACGACTCGGATATATCGAATCATGTGGGTGTGGGAAAGCAGGCTGAAACTGAGTCATACAGGTTTTGATTTCTTCTAAGTGAGATAACTGTTACATCCCTGAAAATAAAATCCAATCGTTTCAGCAATCTATATTGTCACAAAATATTTCCATAGCTACGATCATAACATAACTCAATAGCTAATACATTTAAAAGGCTATGCCAGACTTGCTGTCGTCATGGCAGCAATACGCGTCGATATTTTCAATCTGCTGTCGCGAGTCTGCTACTCGAATTACAGTCACCTGAGCTCAGCAAGAATGATAACATGCTGTAGGGATCGGTAGCCAATATAACAAATTTAATTTACAGTGATGTTTGTAAAATACATTTTATAAAGATTTATACATGGATGTGGTATTGACTAATACGTAAACTTAACACGATGTTTCGAATTACGCAGTAGGTGACAAGCGCGATGATTTGTAATGGCGAGCTACATAAGTTGTCCTAGCTTTTCTTAATGATAAAAATTTAGTATTTCTTTTTCGCTATTTTTGTTGGGGGGGGGAATTTAAAAAAGGATAGGTCGGTGTGCTTTAATTCAACGTCTTTCTATGTTATCTTTTTATTTCTTCACTTGAAAACGGAGGGGTTGGTTTGACCGCTTCTTCAGAGATCCCCTTGTAAGTCGTACGCTTGTTTTGATGCTCTTACTTTGTATAAGAGCATCAAGATTTTTGCCACTTTTACTTTATGCTGAATAGGAAATGAAACTATTTTCATTCCATTGTGTACGATGCTTCATACTTCTTCTTTCCCCGGTGACTAACTAGAATATCAGACGTTTCCTTGTGTCCTTCCCTTTTGACTCACTGTACTCAGGGCTAAACTGCCTCTGGCATGCTCCGTACGTCGTTCGTCAATGCTACAATTTTCGAATTCTTTCAAAATCCGCTTAGTCAGTTTCAGGCATACTAGTGAGTAATATTCCTCAGGACATGCTATAAAAAAATTATGTCCGTGGTTGGATCAAATGTCATCGACCTCTATTTTCCAAAACTTTCTCCAGAACGCTTCGGCCAGTTTTGATTCAACTTAGTAGGTATATTTATTAGAACAATCTTTTTCAAAATTGACAACGTCGTGGCTTCCATAGTAGGTTGAAATACATTTCTTCTGTTTCATTTTAAAAGGCGGAACCAATGTTTATTAAACTTGACAAGAATGTTTCTTAGAACACTATCACCTCTATGTCAATAGTGGTTTCCCTGGCAACAATGGCTTCCAATCATCTGGAAAAGCATTTTCACTTTCCTCTTTAGAAATGCTGAACAAATTTAGATGAAAATTATAGAAATATTTCTTACGCTGTCTCTGTCCTACTTATGTCCAAGGTCACTCACATAGCAACGTTGTGACTTCCTAACACTGGGTGGAAAACATATTTACGATTTTCTCTAGTTCGGCTTAGCCAGTGTCAATTAATCTAAGTAGGAATGTTTGGTAGTATTGCTTTATCAAACTATTATCAGGGATGGATATCCTAGTAACGGCGTGACTATCTTAGCAACAATGTTAAAACTTGTTTTCTTGGACATGAACTATCAACACTGTCAATGGGGTAATTCCCCTAGCGATGGCAATGTTTCCACTGCAATCACACGTAAAACATACTATTGACTTCGACGAGAAAACTTAGCCAATTTAACCCGTCATGTAGATACGATTGTTTAAGCATGCTTCACCACAACTATGTTCTGTGTGGCTCTCCTAGCTACAGTGTGGCTTTCTCAGCAAAAATATTGAAAACCTATTTTAACTTCTCTATATCAGATAAGCCAGTTGTAATCATACTTAGTATAACTATTTGTTAGGATATGTTCTAATAAAGATATATCTTCGTCTCTTCCCTGGCAAAAGTGTAGCTCTTTAGAAACAACACGGAGAACATAGTTCCAACATCTTATCAGGAACAGATTAACCACATTCAGTCAAACTTGGTGTGACTGTTTGTTATAACATGCTTTATGAACAATTACTTCCGGGTGGCTCGCCTTGTCACAGTGTAGCTTCCATAGCAGCCATAAACAAAACGTAAATTAATTAGATTTTCGAGAACCGCTATCAAATTTTAATCAAACTTTTTATGATTTGTTTCATAGAACATGCGGTTTCTATTTCATGTTTGATGTGTGTCCATAAGGAAAGATGGGTCTTACTTAGCAACGATGTGGAAAACCTATTCTCAAACATGGCTGAACCAATTTTATTCAGACTTGGTAGATAGATTTGTTTCTTATTACATGCTCTGTCAAACTTATCTCACACAAGACTCTCATGATGATATAACAACTGCGTATCGTCTATAGAAACCAATTTGCAAACCGTCTCTAATTTGTTTAGAGCAATTGTGATAAAACTTGGTACAAATGGTTCTTAGAACATGCTCCAATAAAGTTAAACAGCCTGTCAGATACCACCAGATTCTATCGCATAGCTTGAAATTATCTTGACATGAATGTCTTTTAGCCTAAGGTACCCGCTTTATTACTGATTTTTCCTTTTAGACCAGTGTGCAAAATGTGGGCGATATCAAACCCACAAGAGCGTCTTCAATGAGTTAATATAAATTCAATCACTACAGTGAAAACATTTGGAAAGAAAATAAATGCAAATATAACAATTGTGAGGCAGACAGCGGGTAGGACAACCTTGTGGTATGGGATATTGATATATCAGGAAGTCAACACTGTGCATATTTTGGTGTGCAAATTGATGTCCATTGGTTGTCTGTTTTCTGCACATGTTGAACAAGAACGAAACAAGCGTAATTTGTATCCATACAGCGTTAAAAATTACGTATATATTACACACATTTATGAATTAAGTATATTTACAAAAACAAAGCTGAATAAAGCATCACGAATTTCTCTCTCATATAATCGGTTTGTATTTTCTTGGTTTTTTAAAGCAAGAAATAATTTTGTTCGCTGCTATCCCTTCAGGTCTGGACAGTTCTTTCCTGGTGTACTCGTACTATAGTCACCCCTCCCCAATTACGGGAAGAAAAAAAACATAATTGCAAGCAAAATATTTTTTTAAATATTACTAACACCACGATACTTTCCTTATTATTATCACCAAATGGATCCAATTATTTAATTAATGTTTTAACAGCACAAGATAAGATAACAACATCGACACGGAAACGTACTAATTTGATCACAAATTAATTTTGAAAATAAGTACTTATGCAAAGCCAAAGCTGTTTGAAGTAGTTAAATTAAGAATACGTTCCTTTTTCAAAATTATAGAACTGCATTGTGTTGTATCACGTGCATTTGTCACTGTAATGACTGCATGTTGTCAATTTGTCGTTGCTTTTCAATTCTGTCTCTTTTGGGGATAAATACGAGCGACACATGTAGTATAGATATCGTCAACCTCAGCGTTCTCGCTAACATCATCAGCACAAGGTTCACGTTTCCGTGCAAAGTCCTAACCCGAAAAAAGCCGAGACGCCGTATTTCATTGAATGTATATTTTGTGCATTTGTCTTTTCTACTTCATGTCTTTGTCTTAATATTCTACGCATTTTCTTTGCATATTTAGCACAGACTTTTCTCTTTAAGTACACAGTTATCTCGTTATGGATAGTTTTATCTTATTAGCGTAGATTTCTCTCATTATGACTGCTGTACATTTTTCTTGACATACGACACATTTGTCTATTACCATTGCGTTACCCACATCCCAAGCCAGTATAGGTGTCAACAATAGGCGTATTTACTTTATGTATATCATAAATACGGTAACATACAGGTAGCACGTACACCGCATATTGTTAGATATATTGGAAGAGGGCCAGAAACAAATAATAAGTTTCGCTCCGACTGACCTATAATATTGTTATCATTGTGCCATTTAGTGATCAGTTGATAAGATTGGTTCCAACTTGGCGCATTGATGGGAACATGAGCTTAATTTTAGGTGCTATCGTTAGAGTTCATGTATTATTCAAACAATTTGTATGATAGAGTCTAAAGTAAACATTGAAATACATGCTCGTTTCCCATATATATATA
>JAECUM010086285.1:0-19310 GCA_016617855.1 Megalonaias nervosa | reverse complement strand
ATATATATATATATATATATATATATATAATATAATGACTTGTTTACCATCATGAAAACATAATTCGCCTCCATTTTGTATTTCATTGTGAAAAATTATTATGAACGTAAATTTATCTGGCTTATAGTACACCTTTGGGCATTAAAATGAGATCTTGATGTTTCTCATTATGCGTTGTATGGTCAATATTCCGACCTATTTCAGCACGTGGTCACAAGACGTCTGTTAAGAATTCAGACTGGCCCGACTTTCACTGATGAGTAAGTGTTCGACACGCTTTAGACTTGTACTAAACATTGAACCCATCCAAAGTAAGGGCATTTCACATTTACTAAAACATTTATTAACTTACCTCGAAACAAAACTGAATAAAACGCAGCTTCATTTTTAATTATTCTCATTAATTATATTCATTCCATTTTTCTCATCCTCGTATTGTATAATCATCTTTACCTATTGATTCTAACTATGTACGTCTGTATTTATTTTCTCCTTGTTGGCATCTCATTTGTTCATGTGGTACTTATCATTGACATTCTGGAATGTTTACAGTAATCAACAATGTGATTAAGGGCCCAGCCTGGGGCCAAGGGCCAAGCCCAGGGCTATAATCAGTCGCGAAGCACTCAGTGCATATGCGACTTTAATCCATGGACACATACAATCAACAATGTAAATTGTTAAATTGATTTCTTTCGGTGCTATTATTTTCCTATTTTAAATGAATCTTTCTTATGGAGGAAATCAAGAGTAACTGATTGATCGACTGATCTGAGAGATAAGAACTCTGATTCTGTCTGTCCGTGTATGATTATTTACATGCTTACGAAATAATGTTTTTAGTTCTCAGTGATCGGTTTGTATAAATGGGGAGTAAAAGATGACCAAAATTGACTTATCCATTTGGTGGATCTCGGTATTCTCGCAACGATTTTGGATGTCCAACTATTCAAAACATCCTTCCACTCTTAATGTATTTCTTCTGCCAATATATATCAATATTCCCATCCCTTTGTCGAAGTAAAATGCCCTTCAGAATTAATTTATATGTTCAATATACAACACTAAATCCGATCACTTATGTCTGATGTCCTACCAATGTATCTACATATCTACGTAACTCGTTTTCTTTCTTTCTTGCTGCTATCTAGGTATCTATCTATCTATATACGTGTGTGAGTCATCTTGAAATAAATATTCTGATAAAGCTCCAGACTTACGTAAGGGCAAAAAGGCATTCTACCTTACCCGGACATTACTTTTATCATTTAAGCATCTTATGAATAGTGTCGTAATTTGACCTTTTGTTAGACAGTTACCTAGCGATAGCGTCAGGTTCCATCTTTTTTAACTGATGGTCTTTTAGTAAACATAGCCTTAAAGCAATGGTCTTTCTGAACTTCGACAGAATTGGCATGTCTTTATTAAATCTATATTGTTTAGTATTCTGTCTTTGCATACAGAATTATAAAATTAATTGCATCTTGAGCCTGAGTTCTTTTTTTTTAATTTTAAAGATACTTCTTATTTATTTTTTGAATTTTAGGTTATCTGTGTGACTATACTAAGCCTTGTCCACAATAAAATCCATTAAAAAAATCTTAGTTACTCGACAATCACACAAATATGACAATGTCCGTGCAAGTAACGCTTACGACTTTATGTCACAAACTTAAGTAACAGAAAAGAAGCAAAACCAAGAAGTTTTACAAAATTCAACAAACAATTTAATTATCAGAGTTATAAATAAAGAATGTGAGCGGAACTTATTACGAAATAAATCCAAACTAGTCCCTATAATGGTCTATGAAAAGTCATAAACGTATGAAAAACCCCTTATAATTATCAATCCTGGAAATGTACTGGTCCACCATGAACCGTGACGTTGTCAAGATGGCGTAATCCAAAATTCTTTCGAATAATTTATAACAGTTCCAGAATAATATTATAGTCCAAATAATGAGTACTTTCTATCACCACTGAACAATCCAAACAAATGTTTTTTCCTCTCGAACATACCTAAGTGCAACATAAAACATGTATGCAGACTTACATTAGGAACACTAAAAGTGTGAATGATACCAGAAATATGATTGAAACTAAATGCATAATTTTCTCATTATATACACCCTATATTGCGACTGTAGTTCGCAATAGACCCCATGTGACAGCATACACTATTGATTTTGATGAACTAAGTTTATTCACGTGAACTTGCGTAACGAATGGAAAACCACAGAATAATTCTCGAAACTTCCATGTCCCATCATTCACTGAGAAACTACGCCCTAGGCTCCATTTTAAGTCTTATCATCGATTATTATTACTAATTGTCAACACGTACATACACATCTATTTATAGATCTTACTCAATATGCATCTTAACAGAGTCAGGCCATGTACGCAAATTTATAACAAAAGATATTATATACAGTTTGCAACCATTCATAAACATAATAAAAAAACAAAATAATGTACCAGGAGTTACAAAAAATATAGATATACGTAACAGTAACATACAATAAGAACATAATGTGTTTGAAATAATTATATTTTTAAGTTTAATGTGGTAGAAAGAAGCATCACTGCCAATGATTATTTTTTTAAATTTCCAAACTCAAAATTCCATTCCTTTTAGAAGTTGGCCTTTCGATGTGTTCAATCATATTTCATATATATCTCCACATCCTTTTATATTTCTTAGAACGGTATATGCAACATTATGTATAAAATGATGTTAGAGCTTAAGCAGCAGAGGAGGTGAACAGACCACTTGTCTGAATTGTTATTTATCTAAAAAATATAGATACCTACGAAGGCTGAAAATAAGGTCGATAACGCTAAACCAAAACCTCTAACTGACCATGAGATTTCTCTAATTGGGTTAGCTTATCTCGTTACTTTATCTCCGACTCTTTGTTTTTATTTATGGTGTGTTTCGTTTACTCGCCGGGTCATTCAGTTTTGGTCGTTCACCTCCTCTGCTGCTGTAATTAAATCATTGTTATATCAATAATGATTGGAGAACCACACTCAGCTAGATTAGCTCGAGAGCGACTAAAGGTAATTAAAAAATATTTACTTGTCCGTAATTCTATCAAGCAACAATTACAAGCTCGTCAGGAGTCTGAGGTTGAATTTGCAGAAGGTACAGAGCAATTATTTAAACCCATCAGGAAAACAACTGAGGGTATTATTCCAGCGTAAAAAGAAACTGCTGAAGACGTTAAAAAAAAAATAACAGGAAGAACTAAGGATATAAAAAAGATTTTACGAGGATTAACTGATGATGATGTAGCTGAATTAGCTATTGCAGAAAAGACAAAAACAAAGATTAATTTGACTGATAGATTCACTGAAAAAGCTTTTAAAGTTATCAGGGGAATTGAAATGGAGGATTTACATGGTTTTGCTGTGGATAGCTTCAAAAATAGAAAAAAAAATTTGAATCCTGAACACGCCGAAAAACCTGTAGATCGTGAGGGTTGGTACAAATGGATATATCGCATAAACAGAGGAGTTGATCAAGTTAGAGATAATAATCCAGATTATACTGAGTAAAAACTAAATATAAATGAATACGCTAGAGACTTAGAATCACAAAGAGAAGGTGTGAGGCATCAACAGCTACAACAGAGACAAATAACACAAGAAGAAAGAGCACGGGCAAAACGAGCAAGAGAATTAGAAAAGGAAGCAAAGAAGGAACAGAGAACGTAAAAAACTAGAAAAGGAAATAGAAAAGAAGGAAAAAACAGAGTAAAAGGAAAGGAAAGGTAAAGGAAGAACTACTACCTTATAGAGAAATGGCACAACAAATGACTCCTCTAACATCGGAATTAGAAGAAGAACTAATAAGGGGGGTAGAAAGTGAAAAAACCTCAAGATTTTCCTCCCAGTAGGAAAGAAAAACTTCAATTTCAATCATCACCACCAGGAACAATATATCCGGGAAATCGTATACAAGAACTTATGAAACGAAAATATGAAAGAGAGGAAGAGGAAAGGAAAAGAAGAGAAGAAAAATCACGAAAAGATTATAAGAATTAGGACTGTTGAAACCTCCCACTGGAAGCGGTTTTACTAATCAGGGAAGTGGTTTTATTACTTGTCCAAACAGCGTTCTCTCCGATGTTAATCGACTGGAGATTCTAATTGGAGGAAAACGAGCTGGCAATAATTCCCCAGAAATAATTAATGAAGCAGCTGATATTTGTAAACGATTATTTACAGGCGGTATCATGGATATTAATGTGTATCGGTCTCTCATTAATGAAATCGCCGATGGCTACCACAGTGATTGAGTATGTAATTAAATACAGTGACTATAATAAAATGATCATACATAATACTCAACGTGGACCGACCATGGTCAGGGTAATAATTTCACGATTACCAGTATACAAAACAACCTACGGAGATGGATTAGGTGATGTTCTTCAAGGTCTATTTAGAAGGATAGCCCCCAAAGCAATACCGATTGCAAAGCAATTGGGAATGAAAGCTATTGATGTTGTTCGTGAAAAAGGTATTGGTGCTGTTGGTAATCTTGCTAGTAAAGCATTTTCAGCAATCAAGGATAGACTAGCACGATTAATACGACGAAAACCTCAGCCAGTAAAATTACCCAGCACTGAAGTGATGCCCGCAAATGTTAGTAAAATAATAAATCAAGCTGCGAATCAAAAACTAGCAGAGCTGGCTGATGTACCACTATCAGAAAAAGAAAAAAAATATAACCGCTAGTCTAATAGCTGGGAGTGGTCTTCGTGTTAGACGATAATAAATATAATAAAGATGTTCAAACGTATATCTGATCCTGCATTTGACATGGACGCGCCGGTTCTTAAAGATGAGTCTGTGCGTGATTATCAATATTATTCTTATGACGCTCGAATTCCAGATCAGCGTGGACGAATTGAACTTCAAGTTCAAGATACGAGTAGGTATTTCTTACCCGCTGAAGCATTCATCGAAGTTGAAGGAAAACATTTTTAAGCAGATAATACTGAATACGGAAACGATGATGGTTTTGGTTTTGTTAATAATGGAATCATGGCATTGTTCGACAGCGCTACGTACGTGATTGACGGAAAAAATATTGAATCAATTCAAAAGCATGTTGACGTTGCCACGACTATACTTGGTCTTGCAAGATACAGCGACGATTATTCAAGATCGGCTGGTCCATCAATGATGTTTATGAAAGATACTTCTGATCATCCAAATCACAAAAAAATGTAACTATAGGTAATGTAAGAAACGCTGCAGGAACCGCAGATACTCCCGCAGTAGTATCAATGAATGTAAATTTTAATTTAGGATTTGCATCACGTAAAGCAATGTTGAAAGATAGAATGTTTTCATGTGCAATTCCATTATCACATATTTTTGGATTCTGCAGAAATGTTAGAAAAGTTATTTTCGGAGCCAAGCACACAGTTGTACTTGTAAGAAAAGCCACGGACGATGATGCAATATGGCACGTTGAAGGAACTGATGATGCTGCAACTAGAGCACTTCATGGTAAAGTAGTACTAACAAAACTTCATTGTGGATGCCAGTATTAACTCCAACAATATCTGAAGAAGAACATTTACTCTCTTTTATGGGTCAAGGTGGTAAATCAATGTTATCATGGTTAACAATGACCACAGATAGTGTTCAAGGTGCAATTAATGGTTTATTCACATGGCAAATAGCTTCTCAGCAAGGCATCTCTGCACCGCGACATATATTCATTGCGCTTCAAAATAATGTACGATTAAATAATCAAACACAAAATTCGATGATATTTGACAAACTTGGTGTTTCTGAGGTTTCACTAAGAATAAATGGACATCAAGAACCATCCGAGGATATTTTGTTGAATTTCGAGCTAAATCATGTAGCACGTGTATATCATCGATTAATGACATTCATGGGGCGTGATCAGAATATTGATTCTGGTTTACAAATATCACAGTTAGATTTTACAACTTTATATCCAATTTATTACTTTTCGCTGGAACATTTAGATTTAACTAGACAATCTGTTGTAGATATACATTTTCGAGCTCGTGTTAACAGAAATATTATAGCAATTCCTAATTACAGAGCAATTGCCGTTATGCTCAGCGATAAATCAATGTTACTTGAAGGTGTTGGTGGACGAATGAGAGTCGTTGATGCTCCAGTAGAAAACATGTAATTAGATCGCTCATAATATTATAATGTCATATAATCACGTTAATGTCAGTCTGACCTCTGGTGAGATTACAAATCTACAATCAGCATCAAAAGATAACTGTGGAATAAAAATATCGCTAAAAAAAGAACAAATGAGCGGTGCAAACAAAATTATCGTTGACCGAGCGTCAGTTCAGAAATTTAAATGAAGCCAAAACATCAAATAAAGGTATAAAACTTAATCTTTCTGCGGGCGCTATCAAAGATATTGTTAAATCTGGTGGTATTTTTCCACATCTTGCAGCTATACCAGCATTAATTGCCGCTGCAGCCCCAGCTGTTGCTAAAGCAGCTGCGTTAGGCACTGTTGGAACCGCTGCTGGAATGGCATTAAAGAAAGCAAGGGGTCAAGGAATAAAATCTTGCAAAAAAAAAGGGAAGGGGTCTAAGATTACCAGGAACTTATTTAAGATCGGGAAGAGGATTAAGACTACCAGGGACATATCTTTAACTCTGCCTATGTCTAAGTTTGATTTACTTGATGCTGCTGAAAAATTAAAAATAAAAAACTTCAGAGGGTTTTTTATGCATGATCAATTACCAAAACAACCAAACAATGTTGAAACAGGTATTACTAATCTCGATAAAAACTCTGGTCCAGGCACTCATTGGGTTGCATATGCAACTGATCCACGTGGAATTATTTATTTTGATTCGTACGGACTGGCACCACCAAAAGAATTTTTTAAAATATGTTAGTAACATGCAGAATATTCCAATCTGGTATTCAACGCTACCAACACAAACATTAACGGATCCACCAATATGTGGTCGTGAAGTACTTGCTGTACTTGATGCTGTATCAAGATCAATAAAACCACCTCACAAAACTGTACACGATTATACTACGTTGTCACATTTAAACAGATATCAATAGGTATAATGGTTGATATTTACGGAAGATCAACGACTAAAACTAAAACAAAGCAAGCACTGCCCGAAGACTTACTCAAACAAGTAACAAAACAGATCAACGACGAATTATCTGACATGCTCAATCTTGCCAATGTTGATCTAAATGAACTTCTTGTATTTCAAAACCGTGAAGGAAAATTGAAGACGAGTAATATTTCAATGAACGATATTATTCTTCGTAATCGATCATCGCGAGAAGGTCTCGTTGCTGTATATGACAAAGAGGGCAAACTTGTTCCTAGTGTTGTTAGTCCGTCATCGATCCGAGATAGTATAAGTGAGCGGGTGTCAAAAGCCGGTGATGTAATGAACGGCGTCATTAACATGAATGACAATAAAATTATTAACGTAGGAGAACCGACGGATAATCTCGACGCTGCAACGAAGAAATATGTAGACGATAAGAAAATTCCAGTAACAACTTCGTTAGCTACAATCAATGATGGAATGACCGCATTTAGAATTGAATTTTTTAATCATGTACAACTGTTTATGAATTTTCGCAGAAACATAAACAGAACCATTAATGAATTGTTTGGAAGTCCACCAAATGTTGATATTAAACTCGTCGACGTTAACACAAAACTCAATGATATTGTCAGTGGAATTCCTAATATTGTTCAAAAAACTAATCTTGTTAAAATTCCACACGGACAAATTAACAATATAGTGTACACAGTAGCATCAGAATCATTAACATGGACACCACAAAATAACACTATCAAACATACCACAGAAGTAACTGTCGTGTACAGGCTGTCCGTATTCGGTAAAGACAAATTTAGAATATTTACTACATTTCCATGGCGTCATTCAATCGATGTTTTTTTTCTGGAACTGTATCCATTATATTAAATAAAGATGTCGAAGAAGAATTTATACTGGAACCATCTGATAAAAAATTAACCTTGTGTCTTACTGGTGGTGTCTGGAATTCGTAGCTGAAACCACTTAATTAATTACTTAATTAAATGACAACGTCATTAGGTATAATGAATTAAACCTCAATCGACGTTCAACGTCACAGATACAATCAAATATGTAAGTGTCAGATTGAACTAAAAAACATTATTGACGATTATATAGTAAAAGCAAAAAATATCGCAGACGTATGGTTGTCATTGAAATAATTGTTTACTCAGTTTCTGCTATTGATGCTGGAACCGGATTAATATTATCAACAATAACAATGACAGCGCCTGCAGTTGTAACAATTGTCGTTTCAACTTCAACGACTATCGCAGGCATTCTCAGTATTATCGCTAAGAGGATACCTGCATGTACAAATGATAAATTACACGAGTATATAATGAAATTACATACAGTAACAACAGCTTATTCTAAACTATCGTCATATCTTTCGTCGTACCTCAGCGATGGTAAAATATCTGATGAGGAGTTCGCAACGATAATGAAAACCTATGATGAAGCATTCCTTAACAATAGCCAAGGTGAAAAAGTGAAAGATTGAATTCCCGATTTAAAATAACAACAATAATAATAATGTCAACGTCCTTGACTGAGTCAAGAGAATTATTACAACAGATCGTCACTAATACAGCACCGTCAAAAACTACTATGCGACCAATCCTGAATTCAGTATTAATTTTCCAACTGCAATTCCAGCAAAAGAAATAGCATAAGCACAATTACGAGTTTATTATAGTTGGCCAAATATTAGGTCAAAATCGTTTGGTGGACTACAACCGGATAATTCATTAGTATTTGCTAATAAAAACAAACCCGATGGAATTCCTGATTGGCAAGTAGTTAGTATTCCAACGGGCAGTTATCAAATAGAACAAATCAATGATGAATTCCAACGCAGGATTAAATCCATTACAGGAAAAGAATCGAAGATTGCCATTACTGTTCACGAAACAACGCTGTCATCAGCCATTGAAATATTATCACCGGATTACGCCGTGGACATATATCAGTCTTCGATTAGATCAGTATTAGGATGGCCTGAAGTTACACCAGTTTACATAGGTCCACCAGAACCAAAACGATCTGATTTCGTTACAGATAAAAGAATATTTATAAAACTTCCAGAATATCGTAAAGGTAATAAATATCCATGGATAGGACCTCCTGGAGGAGAAGGACTTGTTAGACTTATGGATGGAACACCACAATATTTTTTGGATATAAACATAAGTAAAAAAATTAAAGAGTATATGTAACGACAATTAATGTTGAACAAATTAATAATGTTTTTAATCCAATCAAATCTGAGTATGAACGTGTACTTAATGATCTACAAAATTTATTTTCCAATATCAATAATTATTTCGACGATGATATAACAAATCAGATAATTGAAACAATACAACATTTGAACCAAGTTGTATCAGACATTGAATATGTAAATAAGGTTTATGTTGATTGAGAGAAAAGATTGCCGGATAAATCTAATATAGATAATGCTTTAACAACTTATGTAGTTAATGAAGATGATCCAGCTCAGACTATACATGATAAACATTTATTTAAAACAGTATTTCTGAAATTTTATAAAATAACAGAAGAACAATTACCAACATTTACAATTCCAGGATTTGATCATAAAGAAATGAAGAAATCAGTTGATAATCTTATTGATGAACATTTTAGAAGGATACATGATTCATGGAGAAAATTAATTCCAACACCAAGTATTCTTAAATATAATAATAATCCGTACGGTGAAGGCCGTCATATTTCTCCAGGTACCGTTAATATCTCAAGTACAATTGCGGTTAATCTAGTATGTGACGTAATTGATGGCAGCTATCAAGTAGATCTTTCAAAGTCTAGCCAGCCCAGCAAGGATATATATTATATTCATTCAGTCCTCAAGTTCCTCCTGGGTGGTTAATTGTATCTGAGCCAATTAACCCCGTTTATCTACGTGTACATAATCCGCTATTATCAAGGATACATTTCAAACTTACTGACCAGACTGGACACATTCTGGATTTAAGAAATGAAGATTTAAATATTAATCTGTATGTAAGATCGTAGAATGTCTGAGTAAATAATAAAAATAATCTGATTCTGAAAAGATAATATATTAATTTTTTTAGTTGATTTTTCATTTAATCGTGCAAATACCCCATCAAATTATTAAATTTTGCTAGATTTTTCATTTAATCGTGCAAATACCCCATCAAATTATTACATTTTGCTAGATTTCTTCAATTTGATGTATTGAACAGTACTCAAAATCATTAAAATCTGAATAAATAATCACTTTTTACCATAATATGATGACTGAAGCAATTGCATATAAAGCGAGATAACTTCTGTCTTCTCTGTAGAGTAAATTAAGTAATTATCTCCCCCGTCGCTGCGTCAATTCATAAGGCCACGGAGATAGTTTGTTTTCTTTCATCAAAACGGTTAATTATTTAGCGATTTATTTGTTCTCTGTAAGCAATTAGCTGTCACTGGAGCAGTAATTTGTAATAGAAAAGGATATTTATGCACCTTTTGACTCTGATGACTTTAAATCACGTCGGTTTATACAAGTGCGTAAATATTACAAATCAGAGTTATTTTTAGCTCTTATAAACACAGATGTATACATGTATTTTAACGAAATTTGTGCAGAAAATGTAATGTGCGATTATTTTATGAAGTGTGTTTGGAAATAAAGTAAAATCTACGCTACAGTTTTACAATAATTGTGATTTTTATTCAGTATGCCAGGTGTGGCATGTTATATTGATCTGCGTGGCGTGTTATATTGATCTGCATGTACTTTTCAGTTTCCGGATCTTTTCATCATCATACTTTGTGACATTTGTTCGGAAATAAAGTAAATCTATGCTACAGTTTTCCAATAAATATGGTTTTTATTCAGTATACTACTTTGCCTGCTTATTCAGTATTAGGTAACTATATGATAATTTCTTGAACGTATATTTACAACTGAATTTCATAGCTCAGTGTTAGAATGTTGGATTCTCATACTGCCGCCCTGAGTTCGGTTCCCGCAACGGACAAAATCGACGGGTAGGCTCTGGACTGCCAATTTTTCTTAGGGTGGGGGCTCCGCGCCCCAAAGTTTCATGTAATCTCTCATCACGTTGAACAACGTGGTGAGTGCGTTTTGCACTTTCCCCGTGGTTTAATTTGGTGGGGGTTATATGAAACCGCAACGCCTAGACAGTCCTCTGAACCTCTAAAGTTTTGTTTCGTTTAGTGATTCGCTGGGGGATGTGTCTATGCAAGGAGCCCCCTAAAATAACCAGCAGCATGCGTGAGCTCTCTACCTCATTTGAAGGGTACCCCATAAAGAAACATTCAGAAAGAATGTTGCCAAAAAGAAAACTTTGTGGGGTGCCAATACCGACATCATAAGAAAGACATCATCATGCAAAAGGACCCTTCAAAGGTACCACAGGCAATGAAGGGGCCCCAGTGACGGGTAACCGCTTATGATGCTACTGGTTATTTTTGATATTTTTTTGTTATTATTATTATACGGATTTACTTTAATAATAATAATAATAATAATAATAATAATAATAATAATAATAATAATAATAATAGTACAAAGAAAAATAAAATTAAAAAAATAAAACTTTCAACCTTTAACCTTTCAACTTCAAGGTCAAAGGTCAATGTAGACGATTAATTATATTTAATTTAAACAAATATTTATTAATATAATGAACTACGAAAATATTAACGATATTATTTCGGCTATTAAAAAATTACAACGTGACGGAATAAAGATATCTGATAATCTTGATCCTCAGAAAATTATGTGTGATTTTGAATCATTACAACAACGAAAATTGGAAATTAAATATACATTACCATCCGATTATAGATTCATGAAATTGATTTATCAATCTATGTTAGAATCCTTGGCAATGGTAAAGCTATTTGCACCTCTTGCACGTTCAATCGAAAATATTAGATCCGAATTGTCTCACGAGTACGAAAGAAAAAAGATTGTGAATAACCGTGTAATGCAGTTGAGAAAGATTATGTCATTTAATTCCGTCAAAAGTGACACTGAGAGCAGCGACAGTGAAGATGGACCTTTGACTGTGGTGATTGCTAAACAAAACCCTTGGCAAAATTGACAGAGTCGGACTATACGGTAAAAAAATATCTATTTTTTTTAATCAGATAAATAATGATCAGATTTATTTATTATTGTAATATTTTTATTTTTTCTGGGTGTTTTTGTAGGATTTTTTTTTATTTTAAGTATCATTGACCCACCTACAAGAGGACAGAGTTATCTCGTTTTATTATCTGACATATTCAAATATTTTCCGCTGATCATATTTTATTGAAAATGCAGATTTGTATGTTTTATTTGCGACAAGTTGCACCGATTGTGGATGTATGCAAAAATATTTGGCAGCTGTATTTATTGATGGAAAAGTTATTTCTTGGCCTGTTTCCGCATTTACGGCTTTAATAGCTCCCTTTCCAAATACTTTACACTTTCCTGTATTTCCACGTGCAGAATTCTGACTGTGTAATAGCTTTCTGGTTACATAAATGATTATTTTTTGGATTTCCATCAATATGATCAATTACAAGTCCATCTTTAATGACTCCATGGAAACATTCATAGATGAATCTATGTGAGAAATAATTTTTATTTCCACTGGTATTAAATACAAAATAACCAAATTTATCAACACTACCGACTGTTTTTTTTTTTTAACTGGCAGTTTCTGATCACACCATAACGAGATGCTTCATAATTTTTAATAATTGGATGCGTTACAAACTCATTTTGCTCCATTTATATAATAATATTATTTGTCTAAATCATTATTTTGAAAATCTAGCGAGATAATCTTCTGCGGTTTTTAAAGAAGATTCGACATTTTTTTAATCGTAATATCGTTTTAGTCCTCTATACTTTTTACCACCGCATTTTACACACAACTGAGTTTTTCCTCTGACTCCAACACCACACTGCACACACGGTTTTGGTCGTAGACTTCCATGTCTAACGCTTTGCATATGGTAGCAGCAGAATTCATTTACACATGCTTTGTTACAAGGAGAAGTATATCCGATCATAAGCCAATTACATCGATTCTTTGTTTGAATCATTGTATATATACTAAAATTCAATTTAAATATATATTTGTCTTAATTATAATAATGGAGGAATTATCCGCAATTGAACCTTCCGCCGTCTTAGCGGGAGCTAGATTTGATCTTGACAAAATACCGAAATATAAATTTAGTTTTTCGATGCAAGATCTGGCTTTAACAAACGAGGATATAACCAAATTTATCCGTGAAGCCAAGAAGGAATTTCGTGACGATGGTGCGGCTCATGTGTGGTCAACATTCAGAATCGGAAATGTTGTCGATACTAGAATGAATGATAAACGAGGAAGAGAGATTATCAACCACCTTGATGTTCAAAAATATTTCATTTTAATAAAATTTATTGTAAGGACAGACGACGACACTTGGATTATCCGTGACAAACGTGATCCTGTACGCATGCAGTCAGGAAATAATATTGTTCTCTAGAGTAAAAATTCAAAACCCGGAATACTAACTGGTATTGACAAACCGTCTTATGAACGAGCATATCCTGTGACTGCGGTTGTCTATGCAATATATCCACTGAATAATAAACCTGACGACAATGATCTCAAGCCGATGAGAATGTCAGAGTTAAGAATAAATTGTGTAGCTGAACGAGTTACAGAACACTTCACAAACGCGATACGTGGTAATGGTTTAACGAATTTACGACGTAAAAAAATAAATATATGGGCAGAAGCAGTTAAAGATACCGGAGCGTCTATTAAAGATGTTGCTGAGCTGGGAAGGATATTAAAATTTCCAATAACGGTGAAGACTTTAACCGGAGAGATTTTGTATAAATCGAAATATGAATCAAGAGGAGCTTCGATAGATATTATTGATCATAACGCACACGCATGGACTGTGGCAGTAACAATATTTCCACGAAACAGAACAGTTAAATTTTATAATGGTCATATATTTGATTTTATCAAATATATCAGTAAAAGTGACCCTGTATCCATTTGGTTGTTTCAAAGTTCAGAATATGGTTATTATGATCAGTTTGTACGGCCTGGTGGGGATATTTATCGTACAGAATCTCTTCATGGAGAAATGAAAAATCTTGCATTAAAATATACTTCTGATGATGTTAAGGTTGGACAATTACTGAATAATTGTTTTACCGTTCCATCAGTTGCTGCTCACTTTGCTCAGGAGAAAAATTCATGGAAACCGACACGATTGGAATTTCTTAAAGATGTCCAGAAAAGTTGTATTGAATATGGGCACGGTGGATTATGGAATACTAAATACGAGTATAACGACGTTATCTCAGTTGATATATTAGCGTGTTATCCTGGAAGTTTTCTTGGATACGGAGAGTGTTCTGAATACTTTAAGAGATTTGGACATCCATCACATGAGATGACCAGAGTTGCGATAAACGGACCCTTACCAGATTTTGACTTAACCGGATTCGCCAATATAGAATCATTCGAGTTTACAGAAAATCTCCATGCGATTACTTATACTTGGTTTGGAAAACATTTTTCAGAAAAATGTTGGGTTTCGATAGTACTATTACGATATATGCTCGATAATAAAATATTGATATCATCAAAAGTAAATGAAGCGATTATATCGCATCGTTCACAAAAACATGTTTGGTTACCAGAACCGGATAGATTTAATATTGATGATGTCAGGAAAGAATTTCCTGATCTTAACGAAGATGATATTGTTAAAATATCTAAATGCAGGAAAGAAAACGATGAGAAACTTGCAAAAGATCTTGGTAGAAAGATAATCGATATATTTACACAAGGAGGATCATATGATCATAAACGACATTGCACAAGATTAATTATGGACGATGATGAACTTGATTTTATAATCGCTGATACAACGGAAAAAAACACATTTATAAGTCGAAGTAATGCTTATTTATCAGACGGGACCAAACTAGGTACAATTGTAAGCTATATTGATGGCGACTCACCGCAGTTTACTCATTTAAGATCTTCGATGCTAGCGTACGTTTCGATAAATCTATTGTCGATGATAAATAGATTTCCTCGTTACGCTGTCAGAGTTGCTACGGATTCGTTTTATATAAATGAAAAATATACGGATTTGTCAAACCCGCTACTCGGTAATGGTTAACGGGGATCATGGAGAATAAAACAAGAAAATATACTTAGTTATTCTGAATCTGCCGACATTGAAATTAAGGAAATATATTACAAAAATAATCAGATATCAGAATTGTCATCTGCACCATCTGTATACGATCCTGTGGCTAGACTTAAGACTGTTTATCTTAATGGATGTGGTGGTTCAGGTAAAACAACTCGTGCGATTAAATTATTCCTGAACAATGATTCAGATATAATTGTTTTGACACCGACACATAAACTCGCCAGAGAAATAAAAGAACGAGGAGCAAAATCATGTACATATCATAGTTTCTTCAGATGGTGCGGAGACACATGGACTCCTGAGCGAATGGGTGAGAAATATATACCTAAGTATATTATCTGGGACGAGATAGACACGATACCGTTAGAAATATTAAAAATATTCCTTGAATGGTTATTGACTAAAAATACTGCTGTAATAATGTGTGGCGATCATGGTCAACCACCACCCTTCGTCGGTCAATCTCCGCATGAATGGTTAAAATCATTTGTAGATTATTACGAAGAAATAAATGACGATCATAGAGCTATTGATGAACCTCTGAAAGAATTTAAAAGATTAATCAGACTACAGCCAGATAGAATGCAATGTGAGATAATGCGTAAAGTAATTCCAGAAACTACTATGAATGATATTTTGAATTTATGGAGACCTGCTGATTTGATAGCTGCGAGTAGAAAAATAGTTCGTGATGAACTGCAGGAGAAATTATTTCTGTTACATAAAGAAAAATTTTCAAATCTACCTGTACCATTGTGTTATCGCCCAGCGGATACTCGACGACAGAATATTGAAGTTGAAATTTCAGGAACAAATGAAAAACAAAATCTTGTATTGAATGATATTGTTTTAGTTAATGTTGATGTTGTTGAGAGCGCGTTGAGCATGGATAAAACTCCATGGAAATTAGGATATGCTATAACAATTCATTCGTCACAGGGATTAACTATTTCTGATACAAATATCTGGATTGTCGATGATCGGATCGAATGGTCAAATTTAGTCTATCTCGCAGTATCTCGAGTCAGAAGAATATCTCAACTGCACAGGGTTATTATGAATTTTACAGAAAATAATGATCAAACTGCTAGCAATGACGTAATAAGAAAAAAACTATTTGGTTATAAGCAATGTGATAAAAAAATAATCGCGATTTTGATATTGATACTGAATTAATTATGACACTGAAACAACGACAGAACAATCATTGTGCAAGTTGTAACTGTAATATGCTATGGAAATATTCCAGTAATAATCCAAGACAGATCACCGTAGACAGAATTAATAGTGATCTTGGTCATACACGTGATAATGTGATGCTGACATGTCTTGAATGTAATCGACGTAGGGGTGCTAGTTTACAAAAGTGAACTCGGTGGTAATTGTGTGTCCTCAGGAAATACTTGTAATTGTTCACGTACAAATCCACGTTGAGGAGCCGTCGAATCTAGTCTGTAAATTGCAGGTCTACCTGTGGATCTAACCACGCTGGAAATTTTATGTGTGGTCACACTCTAGATAGGATCAGTTGCTCTTTTTTTACCACCCTCAAGTTCACCACGTTCATATAAATATCTTACAGTCACATTACCTAGTACTGGTTGAGAAGAAGATTCACGTCGTTGTATTGGTATATATTTCTTTGTAATTGCATTAGCAGGCTTCATAGAAGATGCACGAGTAATTTCATTATTCAACGCAGGTATCACACTTGGTAACCTTGTAACCCATTCACGAGATCTCTCCCCGGACTTAAAGTCAGTGGATATTTCCTTTTGCATATTGATATCCAAATAACCGCTCAGCAAGTGTTCGATTAAATCGTTCAACGATTGCCTGATCACGATGAATTTCAGTGTGTCCTCGTCTGATTTTAACGTTATGTTTGTTCATCAACGATACTACTGCACCAAGAAATTTTTTACCAGGATCAACCTGTAATAGTTATGGCCATCGCAAGGGTCCTCGTTGATAAATTCGTTCAAACGCAGATGCAACTTCATTTGCTGTCTTTGTTGACAGCGGTTCTGCTTCTTTATATCTACTTGCAACGTCAACGACGGTTAACGCCTATTTGTATGTGCGTGATTGACGTCCACCGGTTTTAATAGTATCATGTGGTAAAAACAAAATATCTGCTTGATGAACTTCATTAGGGGGACTGACATCAAAATGTGCATACTGAATTGTTTTAGGTGGTGGTAGATAAATTTGCCATATTGCCTGTCGTGCTAACCAATTTGCAGCAACATCACGTGAGACTTTTGCTACTTCAGCAAGTTTACTAATCGCTGCTCTGCCTCTGCAATATCCTATTGGACTATAATAAATGGACTCCATTATAATAGCCATATAATTAATTACCCAGCTCCTAGCATTATTTTACCTTTCATAGAGGTTTATCGGGTAAAGCATTTAACGCATGAATCAATTTTACATCTGCGAGATGCCGTTGTTGTAAATCTTTACTTTTGTACGCAACATCATGAACATGACACGCTTGATCAGTCTTATTTATTGGATGCTCTCCTGGTCTTGGTTGATCTCGTTCGTCAAGTCGAATATCAAGTCGAGTTCCAGGACTACAATAGTTGTATCCAGGATGATGTTTCTCACCAGGGTATTTAGCCCATGGAGCTCCTGGTAATTTCCCTAATGAAGCAGCGATATCTCCACCTTTGACTGACAAGTCAAGAGGAATAAATTTATATTTTTTTGTGCCACATTTTACACATTTGCCTGTAATTGCACGTCTTTTATTTTTTGTTATTATCGTTGTCAATCCACTGGTATGGGTGGGTGCTCTGCATCTAACGCAATATAAACTCATATTATTATTATATGGATATAACTGACTTCTCAGCGACACGAAAACAAGAACCAGTAAGGCACCATCCAGCACTACCAAATTCTATTAGAATGATTATAATAGGCCCATCTGGATCTGGTAAGACACAATTATTACTTAATCTGATAATGCGATGGCTCAAGTGGAATAAATTATATTTAGTAGCACCATCGGAAGATGATCAACGATGTTATGAAGTACTTAAAGATTTTAATAAAAATGCAAAATTATTGGACGAAGACGGAAATGATATTATTGATTTTATCACCGATATTGATGAAGCTCCATCTGTAGATGACCTAGATGGATTTATTAATAACCTTGTAGTATATGATGATGTGATCCTGGACAAACAATCAAATCCAGCTCGGATATTTTCCAGAGGCTGACATAAAAATACTGACGTGATTTATGTTACTCAGCGATATACACAAATACCTAAAGTGATCAGAGACAACTGCAATATTTTAGTTGTGTTTAATGGAGTAGATAATTATACCTTAGAAAATATTTATTATACTGGTGTTCAGGGGATATGGACATGATTAAGTTTAAAAACTTCTTTTCAAAAGCACAAGCTGTTCCGTTCGGATTTATAACAATAAATCTACATGACCCAAGATCTAGGTATCGTATAGGTCTGGATAAAATCTTTGGTTAATTTACAGCAGCAGAGGAGGTGAACGACCAAAATTGACTTATCGCCACTTGTCAATCACACTGGATCAATTAACCAACCAGCGAGCGTAAATTAGACACACCTCCAGGCATTGCTTAAGACCGCCATTTTCCTCCGACAAGCTGCTTGTAGCAATAATGATTTGATTATAAGAAGTATTTACAAATTTTGCAATGATTTGTTGATTTCTCGATCGATAACGGTGAAGTCTTGTAATTCTGACAGTCAATATCCAGATCGTCTAAATGGAGGAATTAGATGTATTCCTTTCCCGAAACATGGACGAAACTTTGATGGATAACGACTTGTCGCGTGTACGATCAGCTGAATAAAGACACAATTGATGGCAATTACAACGTGTTTGTTTGCATAAAAGTTATGTCCCGTTGATAGCTTGAAAAAAAAGAAATTGAAATTGAAATATATATATAT
>JAECUM010086278.1:0-15998 GCA_016617855.1 Megalonaias nervosa | reverse complement strand
TATTTAGATGCAGAGAAAGGAAATGAAGAAAAAATAACATATTTTAACTTCTTTTATCTTTTCTAATATTATTGTTTTTGGATAAATTTTTAAAAAATAAATAAAAAATATCAAATAATAAACAGAATGTGTTAATCCAAAAGCATGAAAGAAATAGAGAAAAAGTGAAATATGTCTATTTCCATTCAGAGTTGTAATTAATTATTGTAAACATTCAGAAATGTCTTTTGTCAACAAATAATGGAATCTTCTTATCATTATTTTTAACATATTTTATCTCATTTAATAATGACACATTAAAGTCTATGGGATATATATTTTAATATACATGTCGTAAGTAATGGGTAAAGAGAAGAGCGCAAAGACGTCACAAAAGTTTACTTAACTGCAACTTTCCTAATTAATAAATGTTTGATCGCAATTATAAAAAAAATTCGACGTTTGCAGATAATTAGTATTTTACCACTTCCTTTGAGGACGTAATTAGTAAGGGATTATCGAAGTTTTAACGTTATTAGTATTTGCCCACTTGTT
This sequence comes from Megalonaias nervosa, assembly GCA_016617855.1. NCBI lineage: Eukaryota > Metazoa > Mollusca > Bivalvia > Unionida > Unionidae > Megalonaias > Megalonaias nervosa. The sequence continues at coordinate 15,464 of JAECUM010086278.1, read as the reverse complement.
AGCCGACTTAATTTGATGGCCACCAACCTTTAATAATTTTATATCAGACTGTGGCTATCCTGAGGTGTGAATACGTGTATGCAATTACCTGGAAACTTATCGCTTTCATGTATTAGTTCTTTGCCCAAAAGTTTGAAACTAGAAGTTGTTTTGTTTAGTATTTAAACATTATATAAAAACATAATTGAGAATTCAACAGAAATAAAGTGGTAAATCTTAATCACTAATTAATAAACTTGTATATTGTACAATCAACATTTTGAAACTGTCCTAATACCTCTGCTATGTTAATTGAGTAAAGGTAGTGAGTGTCTTACTCTGCTACTTGTGATTGCAACAGGCGCTCACACATGTTAATCAAATTGCAAGCACTTCACTACCATATACCCTAAAAATGATATAAACAGTATACATTTTCCAGTATTGTAAGTCAAAAACATCTTTGTCCTTGTAAATGTACTGTCCCTATATTAATTGATTTAAATAGGCATTAACTAAGAATGATCAACAGACTGACAATACAAACATTTCTAATTCTTATCTATTTATTTATATAAATTTTGTATCAACAGTAAAATATGCTCCGATATTGTAAGTATTTGCCCTGTTGTTATCTGTCTTTGCATGTCTTCCCTCTCTCAACACTTACCGTAATTAAATGTTTTTAGAAATTTACACGAGGACAGTTCATGGTCAATGTGTGTGTGTGTGTGTGTATTAGAGAGAGAGAGAGAGAGAGAGAGAGAGAGAGAGAGAGAGAGAGAGCAATTCAAGATGAAGAAAATTCAACTTCCAAATATCAAAATATTTAGTTCAAGAAAGAACGATCAACACATAAACAAAGCAACCATTTCTAAATTCTTTGATTTTTTGTTATATAAATGCTGTATCAACAGTAAATATTTCCAGAATTTGTACGTATCTAACGTCTCTGTATCGTCTTTGCTCTTTCTCCGTCTTTGCCCTGTCTATGTGTGTCTTATTCCTTTTATTATCACGTACCGTAATTAACAACTTGTACAAAGCTACACGATGGCATTTTATGGTCAACAAGAAAAAGAGAAAGTAGAAGTAACTTTCATTGTTCAAAATATTAAATTATTTAAAGAAAACAACGACCAACACATAGATAAGCAAATATTTCTAATCCTTTATATTTTTTATGGTGTATTATTTTCTAGTACTGTAACTATATAACGTCTCTGCAACGTCTTTGCACGCATCTTTTTCCCCCAATACTTAAAATATGTACATATAAAATTTATATTCACGAAGACCTTCTGCGTCTGTTTCAGATTAGACAAAATATTTTGCAAATAAAGTGAGAAGACTCCATTGTTTTGACAAATTGCAATATTGAATATTTAATATACTTCATACAATGTTGTGCACAAAATTTATAGATAATTAAAGAAAATAACGACCAACACATAGACAAACAAACGTTTCGAATTCTTTGATACTTATCAATTTTGTCTCAACATTAAATAATTTCCACAATTGTCAGTTTAAAATGTATATGTGCCGCTTTTGTCATGTCGTTGACCTGTCTTTGCGGTATTTAGTAGGACCTCAGAAAAATGTCGAAAAATCCGAGTATTACATTACCATAGCACCCGCGATATCGTAGTAAACAAAGGTGCATTAACGTAGAAGTATCATTTAGGTAAGTTCCTTTCCGCTTAATAGACGTGTCAGTGTGTGTTACATATACAGTCATACTTTAACTTTTTCATTTATTTTCATGTATCCTTGTTATGATTATCTGACTCACACACAGACACTTGATTCAAAGGGAAAAACCAGTGATAACACACTCCCAATTAATTGGAAGTGTGTTATCTATCTATAAATACGTTGACGCAGTCACACTTGACCATTAAGCAACAGGTGGTTTGTGGTCAACGATAAAGTAAAGACGGAAGTGATAGGACAGTCAGAAGAATAATGATAGGAAAGGAAGAAATAAATAAATGAGTGTCAGTGTACGTTTTCGTCCATTCATACTAGGACCAATCCGGCTACCGTAGCGGCGATGAGATAAGGAACCTCAACCGGCATACCCCTGAGAATCACTAGGTCTTACTTGTAGTAGTTGTGAGATATCAAATCAGGAGCTTCTGCAATTATTGATGGTAATTTGTTCCAAGTCCCTATTGTATATGGGAGAAAGCTGAACTTGAGACAACTTGTCGATGCTGACTTTAATTGGAACTTTTCCTGTGGTTTGCCCTAGTTTTGCTATATGCCAGGGTCAGGTATTTGTCCGCTGCTATGTCCACTAAGTTGTTAGCAATCTTGTACAACATGGTAAGCTGGGCCTTGGATCGCCTGGATTCGAGTGATTCCCACTGGAGATGGTTCAACATTGCACTGACACTGCTAGTGTTACGATATTTTTTGGTGGTGAATCTAGCAGCTCTCATGTGAACCATCTCTATCTTATTTATTAGATCTTTATTATGTGGGATCCACACAGTCGAGCAGTATTCAAGACCTGGTCGAACTAGAGTGAAATATGCTGCACTTTTTACTTCTTCATTGTTGATTTGGAGGTTGCGGCGCAGGAAACCAAGGTTACGGTTCCCTTTTTTCACTATCTTATCTATATGCCTTTTCCAAGAGAGGTCTCTAGATAATTCAACCCCGAGTGGAAATGGATCGTTTGAATGATCGTCAAGATATTCGATATACTCGAATTCTGTTACTGTATCGTCGGTATCATATACCTCACCAAGATCAAGATAATTTTTAACTGACATTTGTTATTTTATAATCGCCATACAAAATTACTAGATCGGAGGAAAATCTAAATTTTGTTTTATTTTATTTACTAGCTTACATATTACCTCTTCACCTTGTGGAGACAGTAATTATTTTGTTGTAGCTATCATAGCTAATTTTATTTCTTCTGTTGGTGCAATATCTGATATTGCTTATTTTATTCCAGTCGCGGAAACCGGTGGTTTCTCGCCTTTAATTTTTTCGGCGATTTTTTGTCCGACTGCGGTGCCGCCCGCATTTGCAGCGCCTGTCGCAAAAGCTTTAGTTGCATCAAACGTAATTGGTTTTTCTCTATGCGCGATTCCTGGAAAATTTTCAACCAACTTTGTAAATATGTTTCCGAGAAATCAACCGACGATTGTTCTTCGATAATTTTTTTTGGTCTCATCTTGTTATTCTATATTTGCCTTGTAAAATTAATTTTGTTCACGTCGTCGCGCCTACTTAACGACTACGTCGTCGCGCGTAGGTGTAATTAATACGTGACGATTTCGTTATTAAGATCTAGTTGTCACCCAGACTGATATGTTAGTTGCATCGTTATATTTGTTATCTGGTTTTCAGGATCAATCGGATAGTATATTATCTGTCGAGTTGTAATTTGCATTAGCGATCCCGGCGGAACATCTGGTGAAAAGCTGTATATTGTTTGACCGTTACTTCCCAACGCTGAATAAGATCTTGATGCAATAGGGCAATTGATTAAAATCGTATTTATTTGTGTTATGTTAACGGGGACGTCTCCATCGTAGGATATACTTTGTTCTGCAACACTGCCGTATTGTTTATGACTAAATCCTAGCGCTGACGCAATACTAGTCGTAGGTGAAAAGTCGATTATCAAATTATTTTTTAACGTGATTCTAGCTCGTAGCGTATTATAGTTCGGAGTTAACTCAAAATTGCCTGCGGCGCCCCCATTTGTTGTTATTAGTTCTTTAATCGTTTTATTAAGATCAGTTGCGTTATACGCTCCCTGTGGTATCTTAACTGATACCCACGCGCCAGGATTAAATGTAAAATTGTCGTTGACGTTTTTATATTTGCCATAGAATGCCAAACTGTAGCAGAAATTAATCCGATTTCGTACTGTCTACCAGGATCTAGTGTTATTGGTGGATCATAATAGACAAAAAGTTTGTGCTGTCTCTCGTTGTTTGTGACGAATCGAGTAATATTGTTGTTGATGTTAATGACATTGTTTATTTTTCTGGATTATATATTTTTTACTTCAATCGCTTTGCGATTGGAAAAAGTTATCCAATCATATCGTTGTGTAAAATTTCGTATTCATCTCATGTTAATAGTCCGTTTGATCTAAGATCATCGAGTATGTCGATCATTTCGTTGTCGAGCTATAAAAACTCCGACCTCTTCCAAAATCTTTATCTTTAGCCTTAGCTTTAGCAGCCGTATCAAGTATAACTGTAGCTACATCACCTCTACGCATTATGTTATAATACTCTGACAATTGTACAACATCATCTTCAAACCTAATAGTATCGTGATAGTAATAACCCTTTAAAATAATATCTTTAAATAAATCTATAAATTTTTCGTATTATTAAAATCCCATTTCATAACAGTATCAAGATCATCAAATATATGCTCTGTCAGAATTTTATCAATACATTTTTCATATTCATTTTGTGTTATTATTTTTTTAGCATTCTCTATAATTTTTCCAAATTTGTTTCCTTCAATCGCTTTGTTGTAATCGGCAATAGACGGTTTGGTTGGATCAATTATTTCCTGCTGTTGTTTAATCAATTCTGAATCAACCTCTTCAGTTTCACTTTTTTCAGAATTTGTTTAGCACTTTTTTTCTGACTCAGCTTGCTGTTGTTCTTTTAACTGTCATAACAAACCTTTTCCTTGTATTTTTTAAACTTCTTCCTCTGATAGTTGTCCACTTTCTGGATGTTTACCAAGTACTGTTTCGGTAACCGGCTTAAAAAACCTGGCAGTTTCTTCTGCGGCAGCTACTTGTCCACGCCGCGCTTCTTCCACCTTTTTCTTAAAAGCAGCTTGAGATGCGGAAAGTTTCTTTAGTAATCATTTTTTTTTTTGGTGATAATCCATTGTTTTTTTATACGCTTTATAAAATTCACCTAGAGAAATTTATCAATACAACAACGAAACATCTTAGCTGGATCACGCGCTAGTTTATCAAATAAAAAGAAATTGTATTTGTCTTTGGTAGCTTTGTGATATGATTCAATAAATTTATCCTTCACCGCATTGCTCGTTTGCAATATTTCTCACATCAACATTATCGAGTCCTTGAAATAATATAAAACATCCCGTATTTCGCCGAATAAATCTGTCGACGTTATAGAACCCCTGCGAAATATAAACTGAATTACATTATTTTGTTACGCGACAAAGAAAAATAAGACCTAATCTTATTCATCTCCTCATTATTTAACCTGGATATCGTCAACTGCAATTATTTTATGCTCGGACGAATCAAGTTCATTCACGGAAACTAAATCTTCTGTTTGTTTGATTAAAAATATATCTTCGATAGCGCCAAGCTCATCACGAAGTTTATCGTTGTACTCGCTCAATAACTTGTATTTGTCCTGCTGCGGATTAATTGCGTAGATGTACACCCTATCGTAGTTAAAGTTGTCGGTGAGCAAAAGATTCAATAATAGATTTGTTTTACCAGATCCTGTACGACCAACGATAAGATAATGACAATCTGGAAGTTCGTTGTTGTGTTTATTCTTGATTAATTGTTCGGTATCAAAATTAAATAACGATGACTTTCTCGTTGACGATGACTTTGTCGTTGAGTTTGCCATTGTTGTTATATAATTTTATGTTATATATTTTACATAATATGAGTTATTACACAAAATTTTGAAAAACACTCACAGGATTCATTTCCGCTGAGAAACCAACAATAACTGATACACAGCGTTCGTCAAGAAAACCGGTGATACAATGACAGGTTATTTATTGATGTCAAATCAACGAATACTTGGTTTAGAAGTAAATTATCCACCACCAAAGGTTGATCTTACTCAAGCGGTTAGTTACTCACAACTAAAAATGATCGACAATAACAAACTATCATTGACATGAGGAACGTTAAACGGTAATTTGGATATGTCAGGATAAAAATTATAAATTTAGAGACCGCATATCCACCAGCAAACTTAAATCAAACCCGAGCGGTAAGTTATTTACAGTTGAAGTATGTGGATAACAACAAACTTGATAAAACCGGTGGAACGGTTACTGGCAATATTAATATGTCAAGTAAAAAAATTATTGGGTTGGAAACCACATATCCGCCAGCAAACGTTGATAATACACAAGCAGTGAGTTATACTCAACTAAAATGTGTTGACGATAACAAGCTTAATAAGGCCGGCGACATAATGACTGGTAACCTGATAATGAGCAATAACTCAAAAAATAACTTGGCTTTCAATAAATTCACCACCAGCTGATGATACTGATGCTATTAGTTATGCTCAGTTAAAAGGAGCACTCACTCCGTATTTAACATTATCTAGTGGATCAATGTCAGGCAATATAAATATAAGAACCAACAAAATAACAACAACATATGTTCCAGTTAATCCAACTGATTTAACAAATAGAGTGTATGTTGATAGTTTATCTGGTGGTGTAAAACGAACCAAAACCAATGCTGGGTATATTCCAACACTTTTTAAGGCATCTGATAACCGAGCTGGGTTTGAGGTAAGCGCATCATCATATTATCCTGAAAATTATCCTCATCACGCTTTCCGTTTTAGCTCTGTCGTTGACGGACAAGAATGGACGACTAACGGAGAAATCGCAGACTTTCGGATTAAAATCAAATGTCCCGTTGCAGTTGCGGTTTGGCAATTTCATTTGCGTGGCCGATTAAACTCTAGTGTTGGTTGAATTTATGGTTGGCGATTGGAAGGATCAAATGATGATATTAACTGGACAATGTTGTATAGTACAGCAAACACATATATCTCAAGAACTCAATATTTTACAATTCCAACTGCGAATACTGTTAACAAGTACTTGTATTTTCGAATTTATGTTGTTGCTGCAAAAGGTCCGTTTCCAGGATTGACAGCATTTCAAATATATACACTCGATGATCAAATTTAATCTAACGTAAAATAATGTCTGAGCCAGCAATTATAACCATTGCAAGAGAGTTTTACGATAACATTTTTAATGCGGAAAAAATTTGTTTCTGCAGCAGATGTTAACGATGAATCACAAACGGCAAACAAAATACAAAGAATGAAATATATTAGCGTTCATTTAATAAACAGTGAAATATTTTTGGAAAGTGAAATTAATTTTATTCGCGTTATGCATATGCGAGGGCCACAGCCAATAGAAGCAATAAGACACTTTGATATTATAAACAGATACTGTTATCCTGATAATTGTCTAGAAGAAGAAAAAATGTTGAAATCCTGCTTAAAAAAGAAATATTGCTTGAGCTTGACAAGGAAAATATAGATTTGATAATACTATCAGATCTAATAAAAGCACGAGCTTATGGTGGAAGAGCGCAGGAAGAAAAACGAATAAACGATAATCATATTCGTCTCGAAAAACTGGCGGAAGGTAAAGTAATAAAATTAAAAAGAAACAAAAATTTTTACAATAGTTTTTTTAAAACGAGAAATTTTTAATCATCTCGGTATGTACTATCACGACAAAGAAACCATAGTTAAAATCGCTAGTATAACAGCTGATATGGGGTTAATAATCAAAGCGTACTTAAATGAAATTTTACCAATGATATGTGAAGATTTTAATTTTGATGCGATTATTATTAACAAATCTCTAGCAATAATCAAAAATCTTGACAAGGAAATTTATAATTTCAATGTTGTTGAGTGAAAAAAGGTTTTTTGAAGAAGTCGAATTAGCAAGTTTTGAAAACAATACTCTTACTATGACATCAGTAAAGATGATGTTCCACTTCCATCACTCCAACGCTCTAGACAATTGTCATTACGAAATTATTACGCTGAAGTTGAGAAAATATTCACGCAACTATACGAAGAATTATTGTTAAAAATGGGTTCTCCTGTTAGTCCTTTCAAAATTGAAGCAGAAAAACCCGAAAATTAATGCTGATAAATTTCGTAGTCGCAGACATCTTGTTCTCAAAAATTTTACGTTGGATCGGGTGTATTGATAAAACAGAAAGAGAATACGATAATTTGGTAAATAAAACAGATTTTGTATGATTTCGAAGTAAAAAACAAGTTCAATTCCTACAGCTGGTTATAGAAAAATGAGGTATCAACAGATGAACGGTATAAAGATATTTCGTCGGATGTTTATGACAAGTATAGAGGTTTTTTAGCTCATGCTAACAATTATAAGTTCTGTGGGTTTCCTGATTTGATTGTTGGTACTAGAACTTTTGACATTGTATAAAAATTTTAACCAAATATTGTCTGATGAAAAAACAGATCATAGATTTCAATCATATTTCGGAGGAAATTTCAAAACAAGATGTGGACGCACTAATGCAGTATTACAGTTTTTCTCATAAAAACCTTTGGTGTGTAAAACAATGTTACAAATACGAAAGCAAAATACTTCGGGTAATATCATATTTACCACTGATAATGACTGGCTCTGGTATAATCTCAAGTGGAGCATCTTCAAACCCGTTTTTGTTAATAATATCCAGTGTTGGTGTTTCTCTTGCAACAGCGTGTAAACAAATTGAGCCTCGACTCGAGACCAAAAAAAATGCTTGCAAAACAGCAAGTATCGCTTATAAAAAATATTTCATCAGATACGATCTTATCTGCGAGGTGTAAAATACGATATGGACGATTTAATACGTGAGTTTCCTATTATTGACAGTATGTTAACAGTTATTCTACCAATGAGAGTTAGCAGGTATGAAAAAAAAATTTCAAACAAATACGGTGATAATAGGGTACGAAATTTTGTCAAAACTTTAGAAATAATCTGACAAATAAAATTTTATCTAAACTTTACAAATAATCTGACAATTAAAAGTTTGTCTAAACTTTAGAAATAAGATAATGTCAAACAGCGGGACCTGATGGGTGTGGTCGGGGTGGGTTTAAAAATGCGTCTTTGTATTGGTCAGAGAGATAGGATCTCTGAGCCAAAATCATCCATTACCTTAAAAATAATTTTTGGACGACCTGATGGGGGATCGGGGTGGTATTTGTATTTGTTTTGAGAAAAATGGGGGTCTCATGGACAGGGAAATAGGGTCCCTGAGCCAGAATACTCCTTTATATCTACTACTCATTCACCCAGTCGATACACAGTTGCCTCTCGTCAATCTAACTCCGTCCAAATGGCAAATATATGTATTTGTATGTGATATAAATAAAATACATGCATAGTATGTACGCTGTATCAATGATATACCACTCGTATAAATTTTTCATTAAAAGGAAACTCGGCAAGCCTCGTTTCCTTTTAATGAAAAATTTATACATCTCCTGGTATATCACTAATACAGTGTACATACTATATATATATATATATATATATATATATATATATATATATATATATATATATATATATATATATATATATATATATATATATATACACACACCATACCATACACTATAATTTATATAAATGCTGATGTAGCTTACACTTATTTGATGAAAGTAAATGAATAAAATGCAGCACGGACTTGTCATCACAAAAATATCTCACCTTTGAATGAAACAGAATAGTGATTGCTAGCCCCCACCCCTCTCTCTTATTAAATTATATATATATATATATATATATATATATATATATATATATATATATATATATATATATATATATATATATATTATGATGTGATTTACAAATGATATGCTACATTGAATGGATTAATAATTTATTGTAGAAAAATGGCAAAGCGTTTGCAGTATTTTTAAGAAGATCTATTGTCTCCTGTCTCGTCTGTAAAGAAGTTACAGCTCACCTGTAGTCAGCCATCCAGGGAATACAATATTCCAAGGAAGACAATCGAAGATGCTCTGAAAGGTCGCTATTTGAAACATGTACCTGGACCAAACAGAATGCTGGATGCAACAGAAGAAGATACGTTAGTATCATAGATGAAGTATATGCTATAGCAGGGGTTCCCGATGACAAGAGCTATCGCTAGACGGTATATCTTACCCATTATGAAGAAAAATGCAAGAACATCTCTATTCAGCTCCGAGAAAGGTCCCTCAAATAAATGGTTTAGAAAGTTTCTCAGCCGACATCCAGAACTCAGAGAGGGAGAGCCAGAACGACTTGATAGGGCGAGGTCACGTATGTCCAATGAAAATGTCATGAACAGTTATTTTGCCCTTTTGATGGACACCACAAAGAAACTTGGCTTAGAAAAGGACCCAGGCAGAATATTTAATTGCGATGAGACTGCTTGGAGCAAAAGGAAGAAGCCACGACAAAAAGTCGTTGGCGTGAAGGGCCATCACACGTATCAGCAAGCTTTGTTATCATCTGGACACATCACTGCCCACATTTGTATTGCTGCAGATGGTAGAGTCCTTCCCACGTTTCTAATTTTTGAAAAAAAGTTCCCCGATACAGCCTATAAAGATGGTATTCCAGGTAACTGGCTGTTCGGAATAACAGAGTCTGGATACGTGGACAGATATCTTTTTCTGACATGGTTTAAAGACCTGTTCATTCCAAAATTGTGTGAAAGATCGCCCAGTGTTACTGGTTATGGATAACCATGACAGCCATACCAACCTGGATGTAGTTAAACTGGCCAGAGAAAACCATACTGAGCTGCTTGGACTTCCTCCACACAGTACGCACATTTTGCAACCTTTAAATGTTGGAATAATGGGGCCTCTAAAGATGAAATTCAATTCCATCGCTCTGAATCTTTGGATTCATCAATCAGCATCAAACCAGAAACAGAGCTAAGTTTCCAGTAATTTTGTCGTATGCAACTGATCATCTGTGCTCTCCAGCCAAAATTAAGTATAGTTTTAAGAAGTCAGGCTTTTATCCTCTGAATCCAGATGCTATTGACAAAACGCAAGTTATGCCATCACAGTTCATCAACAAAGTCGCCTCTAATCAGCTACCATTGACATCATCTGAAACTGTCACATTAAAATCTCCAGATCTGAATACTTCCTCATGTACAGAAGCCAAACCTTCAACATCTTCGATTACAACTGCATCATCTGCATCCAATTATTTTTGTGACAAGTGTGGATCTTACTTAAGTGGTAATCTATTGGTGAAGGAAGGCATTATCCCAGAAGTTTTGTCAGAGCTCCCCCCCCCCAGTGCCTGCAAAGTCCCAAATAGCAAAACGAAGATGCATCACTGAGGCAAGAGTGATAACTAGTGATAAATTTTATATACAGCTTCTTAACAAAACTGAAGAAGAAGAACGAAGAAGAAAAGAGATTGAATGCAGGAAAATACAAAGAGAGGAAAGAAAGAAACAGAGAAGCAGAGAAAGAAAATAAAGGAAAATACCCGTAGAAGGGAAGAAAATCATGAAGTACGAATAAAAAGAAAGATATATGTGAGATATGTAAAGAGGCCGAACCACCTACTACTGATGATGAGTTAGATGTACACTGGATTGGCTGCGATTTATGCGAGAAATGGTACCACCTGGCCGGTGTTGGATTAACAGATGAGAAGACGTTGATGAAACCTACTTTATCTGTACATATTGCTCTACCAATCAAATTAAATTGAAGGAAATGAACATTTTATACATGTTTTAATTGACAATTTTAATGTTCATTTTTTATTTTTGTAACCTTGTTTGTAAAACTACTGGAGGAAAGATAGAGAACCTTAGGAATATTGGATTTACAGGTATGTGCAACCTACAAAGTTATACAACCCCAACCCCCCAAATCTCTCTCTCTCTCTCTCTCTCTCTCTCTCTCTCTCTCTCTCTCTCTCTCTAGAAAGGATATCAGAATATTTAGATCATTTTATGAGACCACATGTCCACAAATTACCATCATATCTTCAGGACACGACAGAGTATGTCATAAAAAGCAAAGCAAGCGAACCATTACTGCCAGATACATTACTTGCTTGCTTAGACGTCACATCTTTGTATACTAACATACCGCACAACGAAGGGATACAGTCGCGTAGAGAAGCATGGGAAACAAGAACTGTAAACAATCCACCCACACACATCCTAGTCCAACTCCTGGAGCTTGTCCTACAACTCAATAACTTTGAATTTGATGAAGAAAACAACCTCCAAATCAATGGAATCGCAATGGGTACAAAAATGGCCCCTTCGTATGCTAACAATTTTATGGGAAAACTGGAGGGTCAGCTTTTAGCATCGGTTGAACTTACATCATGCCAGTGGGTACGCTTTATCGATGATATAGAAATGAAGTGGCAACATGGAAGAGAAAGTCTGGATGACTTCATATCAAAGGCAAACAACTTCCATCCTTCAATAAAATTCACGGCAGAAATCTCCAACTCAAACCACGTTTTCTTGGACACAACAACCAGACTGGTGGAAAACAAATTACATACAGACATCTACTCGAAACCAACCGACAAACACCAGTATCTCCTCCCAACCAGCTGTCATCCAAAACACTGCATTAAGAACATCCCATATAGCCAGGCACTGAGGATACGCAGAATTTGCTCCGACGATGAAACATTCCTAGAAAGGTCTGAAGAGCTATCTAAACATTTAATTTACCGAGGCTACGATAAAGACCTGATTGCGGAGGCAATCCAAAGGGCTAAACAAACAAACCGCGATGACCTACTAAAATATGGAAAGAAGGAAAAGGCTGATAGGATACCATTTATCCTGACCTACCATCCAGACAACCCCAAAGTAGGTAAAATCATCCCGAAACACTGGCCCATCGTGGAATCGTCGGACGTACTAAAGCTAATCCTTCCGAACAAACCTGTAGTAGCCTACCGGAGACCAAAAAACCTCAATGACATCCTAGTCAGGGCGAAGCTAACGCCAATCACTAGTCAAGACCACCCTAGTCAATCTGGCCCCTGTGGCGATAAAAGATGAAAAACCTGTCAACCTATGATAGAGACCAGGACATTTACTAGCACAGTAACTAGAGAAAAACTAAACATACATGGTCCAAACAAAACGTGCAAAACAGAGAATGTAATTTATCTCAACACATGCAAGATCTGTAGCCTTCAATATGTCGGAGAAACTGAAAAGCTACACAAAAGGATCAACCTTCATAGATCTGATTGGATGACAAAGAAGCTGTACAGAAGCCCGGTCGCAGAACACTTCTCCTTCCCTGGCCACACTTTCAGTGATATAACACTTATCGCAATTGCTAACAACCCCAACTGGAGTTCCGAAACCAGGAAGGAAAAGGAATCTTACTGGATACGCCGCCTTAGAACATTGAAACCAAGCGGTTTAAACCAAGAAGACTAGAAAACGACAGCCATGCACAAGTGGAATTATCCTTTGCAGCCGACACATTTTCTTCTCAAAACGTTTCTAAATTTTCTTAGTAGCCTTCAATTACTACTATAAGAATGAAATAACCGGGATATAATTTCGCTTACATAAATGTGCATAAAGTAATAGATGTCGCTATGGCTCATCGATTTCTAGCTTAATACAAATATTTTCCAGTATCCGCAACGAGTTGATATAGACTGGTTGAGACATAATACATTTAAAGGTTTAATTCATGTAGAAACAGCCATGTAGAGTTTTGCAAACACAACGGTTTTTGTGTTTTATTTGTTTGTTTTGTATATGCCTTTGAAAAAGACTCATTAAGAGTCGAAAGCGCTCAGGCTAGTTAGATACTAGTTTTGCACTGTCCATCGTCAGTTTATTGCATTTATCTCAATCAATCCCTTACACACGTGATCCCTTGCTGGATCCAGTGCGCTTGAAAGGGCTGTTATTCGCCATATGATTTTTATTCTTTATTTTATATATATATATATATCTATATATATATATATATATATCTATATATATATATATATATATATATATATATATATATATATATATATATATATCACATACATTAAAAAATAACATGCATTTAAAGTGTTGGTATAAAGCAATTTGATCTACCAATACTATTGGTATATCAAATTGTGATCCGCCCATGGCGCAATAACACGCATATATAAACATTCTCGCGAGCGTCTGCAGTTGATTCTAGATCAATGATCAATTTCCTCACATTAGTCAATAGTGACGTATGAAAATAACGATGAAAAGTATTAATAATCCCCGTTTTCTAAATTAATTTAATATGGTACACATTTTCATCACAATCCTTTCCGCTTTCTGTTCTCCCCTCCCCTCTCAAGCATAACGGACAAACTGTGCAGAAATGTGGAATGAGAGAGAAAAGGAATTTGGGCTGGATTAAAACCTTGAAATAGAAATTACACCAAGTAACCTGCAAGAATATGGTTCTTCCTAACGATACGTGTGCACTTTCCCTGGGATTTATCTACAGTGTTTATTAATGCTACAATGTTGCAAACCAGTAAATTCCTCGGTTACGTGGTACACATAATATGATATATTTAATGTTATGTTTTTTTGTTTGTTTTTTCTTAAACACACCATAATGTTCTAAAATATCGATTATTATTATTTAAATATGAAAATGTCCAAAGGCCTCTCTCTCTCTCTCTCTCTCTCTCTCTCTCTCTCTCTCTCTCTCTGATCCTACATAATTCACTAAACTACTTTTATGTTGCAAAGAGCAGCTAACGTAATTAGTCGGAATCATGCGTCACGACATTCATATTTCAAAAATTCTGTAAAGTTTTTTTTTAATCTTTAATGTGACAAAGAGCAGCTGAATAATTAGAACCTAAGGGTATATTTATATTTTTAAATCTCTCTCTCTCTCTCTCTACCATAGTAGCAAGATACGGGCTAAAATCTATGAATTGACGAACGTAGAAGATTTTATTTTCTGTCATCCCACGATATCTCTGGACTTATGAATGATGGTAAAAGTTAAGTCAACCCTACCAAAGGATGAGAGAGAGAGAGGGGGGGTTATGGTCGGTTCTACTGTTGCTAAAACAGAATAATGACTTAGATCAACTGTAAATTTATTAAAATATTTTAATTACCTCTTGTTGGTTCGTCAGTTGGTTTAGTTTCTATTCCACATTAATTTCCATGCGCCGGTATGTGAATGGCGTTCATGTGAATGACGTAGCTGTCCCAGTGTAAATAGTGCTCTACTGTACTTTTATCATTAAAACCATCTTTCATGTTTAAATCAAAAGTGTGTATTATATTGATATAATCAATGTGGAGAGAAATAGAAACCAAGAAAAAAAAAACAATCAACTTATCAATATGCAGAGGTGACTGTAAATAGCCACTAAATGCATAGAACTACATTTTGTAGCGGACCCATTCGGGGATATGAGGAGTTCATTCACTAGGTCAATACACAACTGCTTGTAGTAAATCTGAACTCCGTTCAAAGGGCAAATATATGTATTTGTATGTGATATAAATAAAATATATGTACAGTATGTACGCTGTATCAATGATATACCACTCGTTGTATAAATTTTTCATTAAAAGGAAACTCAGCAAGCTTCGTTTCCTTTTAATGACAAATTTATACATCTCGTGGTATATCATTGATACAGCGCACATACTA